>JAOYSI010007366.1:0-12186 GCA_025775065.1 Hiodon alosoides | reverse complement strand
CTGGATTTTTGTTTTAGATTCCGTCTCTCACAGTTGAAGTGTCCCTATGATAAAAATTACAGACCTCTACATGCTTTAAGTGGGAAAACCTGCAAAATCGCCAGTGTATCAAATACTTGTTCTCCCCACTGTATACTGTTACTCACATGCTATATAATGAATTATGGTTTTTTTCCAGCCTTATTTTAGCTTAGAAGATGTCGCTTACCCACGCTTCAGTTTTCATTTACTCAGTTTTTTTTATTTTGACATGTTAATTCTTTATACAGCTAATGTCACCTGAAACATTTTAGCATAATGTCATTGTTAAATCAAACCAAAATGGCTGTAGTACTTAAGCAAGATAAATTTTCAGTAATTGGAGACGTGACACTATCATGAGTTTGGAAGAAATTGGGTTTGAAAAAACCAAGGTGGATTGATGCCAGTCAGGACAGGTATCTTGCTCAGAGGCATAATGGTGGTGTACCTCTGTACCGTCAAACCTGCAGCCTATCAAGTTCAGTCTTTTCGACATCTTGTGTTACATCAAATCGTTTAAACGTGCTGTTTTGAGGACTTCATTATTGCCATCGAAACAGGTTTCTGTCAAGACAGGTGTCGGTATTTTAACATCCGTTTCAAAGGTGATTCTAGAAAGTAAACCTGAGGGACTGTCACATGCAGGGCTTAACTTGTCCATAATTGATTTACTTACATAAACTATATCCCAGTGTGTGTGTGTGTGTGTGTGTGTGTGGAGGGGGCTCTCAGTTTTAAATGCGCCATCTTGCACAGGCCTTGCTTTTATTACTTGCTGGTCGAATCGTCACAGTTGCCATGCTAACAGGAGAGAAGAAAGAGGGTGAAAAAATCCTTAAGGTCATCACACAACTATAGGCTAGCCAGAGTCTGAAAAGAAACAAAAAAGAAGCCAAATATGTTCTGTACGTTGTCTACTTTGAAAACAATGTTGGAAACCTCACCGCGTGCGGCTCCTGTCAGTTTAAATTAGCGTGGGTGAGCGAGACAAGGAGAAATGGAGTGTCTGCCAGCCACTGCAGAATTCAATACCAGATTGATTGTGCCATTTGTCTGTTAGAATCAATTTCTCTCAGATGAATTCCAGGACACATCTTTATCAGTGTCATTCACTGTCAGATCCAACAGCTGATATGTAGCTCAACGGAAACTGTGTTTACTCAAGCCTGTCACACTTGCCACTGCTGTGTGTAACCGCCATCTTCTTCCCCCAGATGTTTCACTGTCACAAATCTGCCGGTTTTATTAAACTCCATCAATTGCATGCCTTTTTTTTGGGGGGGGGGGGAAATCGAACTGTGGTTTGCAGTGATCCTAAGAATGTTAAGAAATGAGCCTGTGTTTAGATCAAAATGTTCCATGTCACAGTGTTGACTTTTGGATTAGATAGGGGTACCGTTTCGGAAAGATGGCCTAGCCATGCATTGCTAAAACACTACAGTACATTTTGGCATTAGTACATAATTGAAGCCAGGTAAGGCAAATCTGTGAACCCCTGAAATAATGTTAAAACATTATTAAACCCGAATTATACCAAAGTCAGATTTTCTGTCTGATTTGACCAGACTAGTGCTGTCCTTGCCAGGTTTGAATAATAAAGCAATAAGACACTTTAAAGCAGACTACTGCTGCAATTCTAGGGACGGCTGTGATGCGGCGAAGGCATGTCGCGTAGCGGATAATCACAAAAAAAACACAAGTGCCTTATTTGTCATTTTAAAACAGATGCATCGGTTATTTCAGAATTTACACCGCAGGAAATACCAGAGACGCAATTCAACAAAGTTTTAGTTATTACAGTAAATACGTCATTCCGTCCAATAAAGTAGTCCCTAACAACAGAACTATACTAAAAGGCCAAAAATGTGCATTAATATTATGAAGTGATCAGGAAACTGTGTGTTATTGTCTCATAACCGCATGGCTGAAATTCAAACTGACTAATTGAAATGTGGACCCAGAACTATCCGTTTTAAAATGTTCAATATCTAATTGACTATAATAAACAGTACAATGGCAGACTGTTGTTTTTAATTATTTAAAATCCACTTCCGTAACCCTGAGCATAAGCATCTCCTCAGAAGATCCGTCACAAGTCTAATTAACCCCACATTTATTTTTTTGTTTTGACTGCGTCTTTCCCATCAATGGAGGCATTTGTTTTTGGGGATATCAGAGCCCTGCAACAATGAACCTTAACACTAAACTTTACACTAAACTCCAAACCCAATGCTTGATACAGACAAAAAAAAAAAAAAAAAAAAAAAAAAAAAATAGGGTTGTGGGAATAAAAAACCAGCAGCAAAACCCCTACGTCTGTTGGCCCGCTTGGGTTGTTTGCAGATGACAATATGTGTTTATTAAAGCCTGGAGGCTTTACTTCAAGTATTTTTGTGTCACATGTAACGTCTTGTCAATTTTTGCCCAACATATTCTAATATGAAGAAGTCACCCCAAGCTGTAATGTGACAATTTGTGTTTAATACAGAACAGTTGTCAGTTTTAAACATTATGTCATCTATTGTGAAATGTTCTTGTCACCTAAAAATAACTAACCAAAACAAGTGTCATGTTTTCATGAGATTCCATGCCATCATTTTCAGTAAGACCAGTAAGTTGATGCATATAAATTCATATCGCCAAACACCATAAATTTGAGTATATCGAGCAAAGGCTACAAAAATATACATTATGTTATGTTATACATAACATAATATCAATGTTACAGCTATAAGCTATAACAATAAAATTGACTGAAACATGGTACGATTACTTTGCAAGCACAGGACCCTATGGAAAATTTCAATACACTTTGCAATTAACCAAAATCATCTGGACACCCCTTCAAATTAGTGGATTTGGTTATTTCAGCCACGGTCATTGCTGTGACAGGTGTATAAAATGTAGCAAACAGCCACGCAATCTCCATAGACAAACATTGGCAGTAGAATGGCCTGACTGAAGAGCTGAGTGAATTTCAATGTTGCATCATCAAAGGATGCCACCTTTCCAACAAGTCAGTTCATCAAAATTTTTTCCCCGGCCAACTGCAAGTGCTGTTATTGTAAAGTGGAAACGCCTAGGACCAACAACATTAAAGCTGTGTAGTGAAGGAGGAATGGTCTGGGGCTATTTTTCATGGTCTGGCCTAGGCCCCTAGGTAAAGGGAAATCTTAACGCTACTTCAAACAATGACATTCGAGACAATTCTGTGCTTCCAACTTCGTGGAAACAGTTTGAGGAAGACCCTTTCCTGTTTCAGCATGACAATTTCCCCATGCACAAAATTAGGTCCATACAGAAATGGTTTCTTGTGATCGTTGTGGAGGAACTTGACTAGGCTGCACAGAGCCCCGACCTCAGCTCTTGTGGCTGATTGGAAGCAAGTTCCCGGAGCAACATTCCAACATCCACTGGAAGGCCTTCACTGAAGAGTAGAGGTAGCTACAGCAGCAAAGGGGGTCCATATTCAGTACCAGCTCCATATTCATGCCTATTTTTTTGGAATGAGATGTTCGACAGCAGGTGTCCACATACATTTGGCCATGTAGTGCATCTTAGTGGATAATTTAGTGTAGTCCTAATTTGACTCATTAACATCGTCATGCCACCTTGTGGTTGACAGGGAAATCCTTCAGGATGGACGGGTTTGAAGTTAATGCATCATCTCGAAAAAACGTCTTCAAATTACTATCATTACTGTAAATCAATGTCAGTAATAAGAGTAGTCTATGTGAAAACCTGAGATTCCAAGTAATAGGCAAGACATTGATCTGTGCATTTTGAGCAGCGCAACTATTACTGCCGGGCCTTACATAATATCTCAAGTAATGTCTGTCTTCAGCAAAAAAAGTTAATTAAAGCTAATTTCTTGCATCCCCCAATATCATTCTAAATGTCTTTCTATAATTAGAGACTTAAGACATAACTGGGCCCTGTCAACTGTATCATAAGGACATTTTTCTAACAAATTAGTTGACTGTCAGCTCTCACTTGACTGTCACTCAGGCCAATGTCTCTGGTTATGTCTATAAAGTCTTCATATAGTAGGACATACTATTAACATAGTAGGACACATTTCCCAGGGATGTGCTATTTAGATCAAAGAAAATTGCCTCGCAGAATACAATGGGCAACGCAGAGAAACAAGGCGTGAGTCAGAAGGGAAGCAAGCACTGAACTTTGTCAGATCCAGCAGTGATCACAAAGGACAGACGTAGAAACCCCTCTAAGTTTTGAGAATGGTAGAAACCAGGTTCACTGGTGGACAAATGGCGAGCTCTCAATCGAGTTGGGATAATCATATCTTTGCTGTAATTCAGGGAGGAATTGATCATATACAGGTCATAAGATTTCATTTTCACTCTGACACTTCATGCAGGAGCAGGTAATTACAAAGGGTAAATCCATCTTTGCCCTACTTTTGCTAAAATCTGTAAATGTTTCTTACATACAGTACGTTTACGGGGGGAGGACAGCTTAACCCACACTGTATAAGACTTATATTAGGGGAGTTCAGAAACAGTATTAAAATATTTATCCATATGTGATGCTTCAAATATTCCAGATTGTTACTAGTCACCAAAACGACAATGGTGACATTACACTTTTGAGCTTTGTGGGTATAGCAGTAGATGTTTCACAACCTCTATGTGTTTCGCCATTGTTAACTTTGACCACTTGTCTCAGTGACAAATTTAAACCAACAGGAACAAAGGGTGGGGGGGGCTACACTAATTTTTCCACGTCTCTCCTGACGAGGTCTCCTCAGGCACACCAGACGTTTATCGACCTCCCCACTAACTGCACGTTTACAGGAGTTCTCTCCACCAGTCTCCAATGGACAAGATTCTGGTGGGGCATGGGATCGAGGGATCTTTGTGAGAAGGTAAACACAGTGAAAGTGGACTTGTTTCACTGCTCAAAATATATTTGTAAAGCATTCAGGTTTACACTAGGTACAGTAGCTTCTTATCTTGTGAACTGTCCACTTTTCCTTTCCGAAGTACTTCAGTGGTGCTAGGCCTAATGCCCTTCAGGAGGGCAAGTTAAATTCCTATTATAACATCTCTGGGATTTGCACACGGCTTGCCTGAGATAATCGGGTTATTCATTTGGATCAGATTCCACATCTGTAGGTTTCAATGGAGCTCTGAATAACTGCAATCATTTAAACAACGACTGAGACAGAAACACTCAAACGAGACAATGGGGTAGCAATGATTGGCTTTAAGGCCTATTTAAAAAACAAAAAAACAAAAACAAAAAAAACCCTGATATATCTTGTCTGGTTTGAAGCCACTCATCTGTCGGATTCCACACAGCCACTGCTCTCGAAAGAACACCCACAATCATTTATGATAGCTTTCTCAAAGTACACACAGTTCATACATAATTGATATCCAATTGTTGGCTCAAAACAGGCAAAAAATAATTATTAAAAATCAAGCTTTTGGAAAATTGATTAGGGAAAATATTTCATCATAACAGTCACCCTGTTGCTCAAAACATGCTGTCCAGTCTAGTGAAAGAATTTTAAATCCTGGTAACTGGTGTTCATGGGGAGAATAGCTTAAAAAGGCTTAAAACATGGGCCTTTTAGTAGATTCCTGTGATTCCAAGAATGCATGGAAGCTGATGCATTTTCTAATGATAAAGATTTGAAATCTCAGCTTGGCATACTTAGTTGTGGTGTGAATCAAGAGAGAAAACCAAATATAACATTCCCAGCTGTTTACAAAATATCCTTTATTCCTTTATTTAGCGCCCAAATGGTTGAAGGGCGATTTGATTTACCCGATTTATTATTTGCCGTGACTAAACCACCTTGTTTTGGGGAACTGTCACTAGCAACTATAGGAATGACAACTGACGAGGTAGCGATCATAGTCAAATTAGGCTTTCTGTAAAAACTGCATACCATTCCTCTGGAGATGACATTCATTAATTCCACAGAGGTCAGGTTCCCTTGATATCCTTTACGATTCATAATGTGCATTTAAATACACTAGGGATGGATAACTGGCCAGTGCTTTTTGAATGTCATCATACAGATGCCACCAAATACATGGGAGTCAACAACTTAAAGAAAGTATTCAACCCAAAGGACCCGACCGATTTTAAAACAGCATACAGTGGAAATACAGCACTGCATGATTGCAGGTTTTCAATGTCTCAAAAAACGCAGAAGAAAGATTTTGACTTGATTCCTACGATGTGCATTATAAAGTGGATCGGATCACGCACACATGGCAAAAAGATGGTCAGTAGTACATGATCCGTGCCAATATGGCTAATGTGGTTTTAACAAATTAATCAGGGATTGATATAATCTTCTTTTTTTTCCATTCTTATTCCAGCCAGACTTATTTGGTGTACTTTTGTTTCATTACATTAATTTAGGGCAGGTGCTTTTGGGTGGCCCAGATCTCTTCACCCCCCCCAGAGCAAGTGATGTTTAATTGCACTCATGATAGCATCTTAAATGGAATCAAGTCCATCTTCAATACAAAAAACTGCTATTTTATTATTATTATTAATAATTATATAGAACTTTTTAAAAAATAATTACTTGCAATGGATTCAGATTCCATAAACTTTTAATACCTTTTAGTTCATTTCAATCCCTGGCTCAGTCAAAACTATATCTTCTTTTGACGACTAAAACCAGCAATAATCTAAAGATATTCCTACAGATTGTTAGTGTTTGTTTTAATGAGAGGAACACCTTAAATCCTTTAGTTTCTTTTTGAAATCAAGACAAAGGCGGAGAATTAACCTGCTACGAAGCAGGTTCACAAGCCAGTTTGGTTGCCATGGAAATGGATCGGGCATGCTAACAACTTGTTTTGTGAAACTAGAAAAGCCCACATTCTATTATTAAACCCTGAATTTAGACGGCAGTAAACTAAATTGTAAAAAACTAAATGGCGAAATTATCTCAGGCATACTAATGGCACAATTCACTGAATCCATTGCCAACATGGATATCTATATAATTTCTCAATTGTGATACATTATACCTTTTTAATGCACAAATAACAATAATCTTAGATAACAGGTAATGTATAAGGGTTTAATGGATTGAGAACCCTATATTTCCTATATTGGAAAGATGCATGGTTTGCATTCTCTTTTGAGTTCATGCATGATTCTTAGGTCCTTGGAGGTCTGACGGAATGAGAATATTTTAATCAGAAAAAAATGCATGAGTATGAGTATGATTCTATAAATCCTTACATAGTGCAGGGTTTCCAGCAAAATCCTGACTCATTTGAAAATGTGTTGGCTCTCTTTGAAATTGTGTATGCGTCAGCCTTACCTTGTTCTGATCTGTCCAATACAGGAAGTAGCCCTGTGAATCAACGCGCAGGGTCACAGGGGCCACTGTGGATGAATCCTGACAAGAAACAAAGACAACGGAGAGTTTTACCTCGACAACCTGCTTGCGTTATTGACAAAAAGCCCTCTCATTTACTTACCTTTCTTCAATCCCTGGAAAACAAGAAAACGATTTAATCTCCCTTGCTAGGTTATTGATACAATTCTGCTTCTGTCATTATGTTACTATTTAAATAGGTTTGTTTTCATTTGAGATCTCTACGTTGTGAGTATTTTGTAATCTTTTTATTTTTTATTAACTTCTGCCCCCGCATCTTTGTGACCAAATCAAGTATTTAAGTTTGACTCAGACATTGCATAAGTGCTCCACATACGTATGAATCATACTGGCTAGAAATAATATCTCTCTCAAAGATCCCAATATTCTGGAAGCCAGAACTAAATGTACCACATCCATCGATAAAAAAAAAAAAAAAAAAAAAAAGATGTTTTGCTTTGGTTATTGATTTTATTTTACATCTTGGTATGATGCCTCAGCAGACACAGCACAGCGTTTTAATGTTGGTTGACAGAAAGCATCTTTCACTAATGTGGAGAGGAATAGTGGGGACTTAAAGCATGGTAGTTGCCGTAGCAACGGCCAATCATTTCCATTTTTATTCACAACTGGGCTTTGAATTGACAACATTTTAATACAGATAATAATAAGCCAACACCGTTTGATACGTGAACCGATAAAAAAGGTTACAAGACTGAGGTTTTAAGAGATGCAGAAATTCCAAACGCAAATATTTGCTTTCTTTCGGTGGTTATAAATAGAGTGCTTGTGTCGCAACAATGAGACCAAACACCGTAAACATGAGCTCAACCACAATCAATCAACTTCAGAAGCACATAGACAAATGCCCAGAGCATACGCGCCACAGAACATGTTCAATGATTTCTATGTCTTTTTGTACCCGGAGGCAGTGGCAATATCGTTAAACATCCCACGTCTATGTTTAAGACCCTATTTTACAAAATGTAGACCAAGAGAGATCTAAAGGTTTTGGAGGCTGATCAGCCTCTCATACAAGGATAGCTTTAAAAACACACCGCAGGACTTTGGGTACAATTTGGAAGCATCTCAAAACAAGCTTCATATTTAATAACAGTTTAAAATGCTTGAACTGTTGGAAGGGTTAATTTACTGATCATTGTGTCAAGTGCCCCCTTTCAATAAACATATCTCCCAGTCAAGCTTGTGAAGTCAATACGCATCTTCTACTTGAACTTTCTCTTTCAATCCACACTGAAAAGCACGTCTGCATTCATCGTGTCTTTAGAACATGGTCAGCAGGACTGTCCCTTCAGTTCAATGTTGAGTACAAACATGAAAAATAGCGTATTTCCGCAACAGTGTGCCTATGGTACACTTCTAGATATCATTAGGTCTGGAAAAATAGTATAATGACACATTGCTGTTATTTCCATTAAAAAGGATAAATAGCTTAACGGGACTTTATCTATTTAAAAGTATTTGCTTGACATGAGAGAAAGCACAAACAGAGAAAAATGTGGCCAATAACTTTACTACTAGTTGACACATGGCCCTAGGTTTTCAGATTGGTTAAACTATGAGAAATGCATTGTTATGAAATGTATTACAATTTAAATGGTAATCAGCTGTTAATTATAAAATTTTAAAATCTGTAAAGATTTCTAACCGTCTACTGTGGTTAAATTACAAAGTGCACCTGTTATGTTAAAAATCTTATCTTAACACACACCTAACAAGAATAGATCAGCCTGCATATTGACCATTTAAATGATTGAGCAAATAAGCTTTCCAACGTTTATATTCCAATACTGTGTCATACTTTATCATTTAGGTTTGTCTAGGGTTACCATTAAGGAGAGGCTACCACTTCAGCCTTGTCTACACATACCATTTACATTTTAAAAAATATATAAAAACATGTTGATTCCTGATTTTGCGTAGATTTGTTCCAAAAATCTATGCAATCCTTATTTTGAGTGGCTGCCAGTTGATATAAAATTCCAGTAAACTATATCGGTCACCTTCTTTCTTAAATACTAAGACTATGTGTAAGCGCATATTATAATACGTGAGCCAATGTATTTGTGTGCCAAAAAAGGTTCGATTGCTTTAAAAAAAACGAGATGCATCACAAAGCGAGGCGCATCAGTTGCAAGCCATTCTTTGCTCCGCGCAACCTTTCAATCGTGAGTTTACTACCTAGGGGTAAAGCTTATAGAGGGTTCTGTGGACGAAATAAAACCTACATTCTCGTGTAGTCATCGAGGCAGCTGAAGAAAGCCACGGCATAAGGATTGGCTTGATGACCTGAAATAGTTGTTCGGAGCTCCGTTTCGAATCCTACAGGTGACACATTAACATTTCCCACAACTCAGGGAAACAAATCGTCGGTTATTCAATGCTGACAAAGATTCCTAATCGAAAATATTAATTCCAAATCAATCAAGTAGAATCCTATATAAGTTAACGAGGTTTAACCATTACATCAATGTTTTGGTCAGAATTGTCAATGTTATCGCAATTCATTTTCATTTGGACATATGCTGCATGTGTTGCACAAGCATGGTAAAGCTAAAACAAACAATAATCATATTACTATATCTATCGACCATAATGCGTAATTACATTTAGGTTCGCAAGAGTCCATCTCTTCAACTGTCATCTTTTCTACTGGAAACGAATGGTATGGACTACGGCATGTTATTTTCATTTTTTTTTTTTTTTTTTTTTTTTTGTATGAATGTAGCGTGTTGTCCATCAACTGGATTTTATTAAATTGTATTGACGTTTGCCAATTTGTCACCAACGGTAAGTTCTTGCAATAACAGTTAATATGACCTGAAGTTAATATACAGCAACAACGGAACATCATGGTATACGCTTGCATGACTTAGAAGGCTATACATTTCACCTAATAGACATCGTAGCAAGCGACATTATAGGAAAGGCAAAACATTAAGTAGCCACCTGATTTTTGGACCGTCTGTTACAATACATAATTAGATTTTCGCATTGAGTTCTTAATCTGCCATTTAAAAATAAATAAAACTTAACCATATGGTAGCGTAACACATTTAGGAAGCTTCAAGTTGCTTTTAGCCCTGTCTGTATTGATGTTATCTTGTTCTTTTTTTTGAGTATTTTCCATCCTTCTCCCATTACCATAGAAACGACGGCATTACTGAAATAATTGATCTTAAAACAACTTAAAAAGAGCATTTCACGTTCACGGTCCTTTGATTAGTCTATTTCTTGGTTGAGCTTAGCATGACATGTTGCAACATTTGTTTTATGTTTGCGGTTAATGTATACTGTCGAAAACTAAAGGAAAATGCGGAATTACAGCAGTGAAACGTAAGAATATATACTTACATCATCCCATTTCATGAATTTGTTGCCTTTCTTCAGACTCTCGGAAACGGAGACGGGTTTGAGCTGCAGCGCGTGAACTCCAGGCTGTGCCCCAGCCATTTACACATTTGATTCCAAACCGAATAAAGAGTAATTGAAAACAAATGTGCTACCCTCAGCTCAACAAAGCCCAATGTGGTCTTAGGGGGAATTAAGATGGTTGTAGAATGAATAGTTGAATATTTTTCTGACGTTTCAACGAACATATGGTCACCAATAATGCTCTGACGATTCTGACTGAACATCAAGAATCGGAGACCGAAAAGCAGGGAGCAAAAGGCTGCTATGCCGCTTCAAATGGAAGAAGATGCAGAAAACGGAGAGCAAAGTGAGTGGGTGTCCACTGACTTATTTACAGCTCTTATTGCATGGGCGATTTGCTCACTGGGATCCAACGCCTCCTAGTGCTTATCCTGTCAAGAAATCCCACACCAGTAGGAAAAGATCAACAATTATCTCGATGTACTGCGTGGGAAAACGATAGAACAATCTGAACCAAATGCGCATATCTCTAATATATATGTTTGGGCAAAAATGCACGCGTTAACAATGTTACATAACTGAAACAATTGTATGTAGGGGTTTGGTATTGCAGAATCTATAGTCCTCACCCTAAATCATTTTCCAAGTAAACGTTATTCAGCAGATTATTTGCTACATGTTTAAGGGGGCTTGAGCTTTTCATGTATAAATATTTTTAATTATTTCATTATTAAATTGGGAGCTGGAAAAAATTGCAAAAATTCACAATACATGCATCTGTTGCGGGCCTATTTCCCTTTTCCTGGGTTATGGCTAACCATTACCTGTTACTTAGTTTAAAGTATATAGATAACTGTGCACAGGTGCATGCTGTTAAGTTCAATTAAGACTAGTACCCTGGAACTTCAGCATGTTTTCCAAGGATATCCTTTGCTGCTGTGATCAAGCTGGAATCAGCAACTGAACACGTTTTAGTCCAGTCTCTATATGTGTGGGTGAACTCCAAAACTCACGCGGGTTAGATAGGCCTACCAATCCGTGTGAATTAAAAATATATGAGAGGTCATTTGAGGATAAATGTTTTTTTTTTTTTTTCCTGGAATAATTTATACATAGCACTTTAAAATGAATTTTTTAAAGAGGAATTGAACTAGGAACAATAATAATTTTAGACTCTTTGCTGGCATAACAGATGGAATTTAAAGCAGAGAGTGTGGCACACTCTTGCTCGCATGCTGTTAATTCAAACCAACATTTAAGCAAACCCCCTTCTTCGGGGTTCGATCCAGTTTGCGGAAATGTTCACACACACACACAAGTATTTGATACACTGCCGATTTTGCAGGTTTTCCCACTTACAAAGCATGTAGAGGTCTGTAATTTTTATCATA
>JAOYSI010007360.1:29177-43679 GCA_025775065.1 Hiodon alosoides | reverse complement strand
TGTGTGTGTGTGTGTGTGTGTGTGTGTGTGTGTGTGTGTGTGTGTGTGTGTGTGTGTGTGTGTGTGTGTGTGTCCGTCCGTCCGTCCGTCCGTCCGTCCGTCCGTCCAGCCATCATGTCCGACCCACGTATGTGCCATGTTCATGCTTGCTTCCAGCGTGTTTCTGGGGTCGCAAGGGTATCGATGCAGAACTGAGAAACGATCGCAGCATCGTTGTCGTGGAGAATCGAGCTACGATCGTAACTTTAGTTAACGCATGCTTCTTCCTTTGTTTCTGTTCTGTTCCTTGTGGAAACCAGTGGCTCAAATAAACATTTAGAGAAAAAAGTCAAATCAGCCCAGGGTGAAATCTTTTTGTGTGTGTGTGTGTGTGTATAGAAATGATTTTATTAGGGCATTTCAATTCCATTGAACGAAAAGCAAAAATCGGGTTTGTCACGAAAAAGGTTTTTGGGCATCGGACAGGAGCGCCTCTGGCGCCCCCTCTCGTTTGTGGAAGGAGTTCATCCGTCTTTTGCGTCTGTCTAACCGGGAAAGGTGGCGATTTCCCAGAATGGATAGAGTTGGGGTCTGTTCTAATCGGTGTTTGGCACGGGATGAAGATCCAACCACTTCTTCCACGGTAATGATTAGATTAGATTAGAAATTTTGCAGTTGCTGTCGTTTCCAGAACTGTCATTACCGCCGGAGTTTATTAGAGTGCGGTCGTGTGACAGCGAGCGTTCTTGTGTGATTTGTCATACCTGCCCTGGGTTCTTAAAGTAAAATGACCCATTAGTAGACCATGGTTAAGAGAAGAACCCAATATTTTTTTTTATGCTTTCTAAATAGATGTAAAGATTTTTTCCTTTGAGTACACAGTTTATAAATACTGCACTTTCTATTAGCTCTTATTTATTAAAAGGCAAAAAATAAATAAATCACAGCGGGGTAATCTGCGTAATTTAGCTATAAAACCTGGTTTCCCCTGGAGAAAGTGTCCGCCGCTGCACTTATGGGTACGGAACTCGCCCTGTCCAGTCGCTACCTCTCAGTGGACATAAAGCACAGCACAGTCTGCGTGGCTACTCTCCTTGAGAAATTGTCGTCAGGAGCACTTGGAGACGTCCGATTCACATTGTGCTCTCCACGTTCCAGCTGACGATCAAATGGTGTAATCGCATTTTAAAACGGATGCAACAGATGGCAGAATCAAAAATGCATTTGACAAACTAACAAAATAAGTAGTTGCTTAACAACGTTGCTTTTAACAGTATAATTGTGGATATATTACTGAATCACATGTGGAAACTGCATATATACAATACTAGAAAATGATTATTAAAACGAAGAATAAGTTACGTGATGAAAACTGCACATCCCCGTTTCACACTGGTTTCTTGGGAGAAAATTTTGGTGCACCTTTCTTTTAAGATGTATTGCTTCTTAAAATGTAAAACGTATTAGTTAAAACTGGTAATTAGCTGTTCAAAGAAACCAAGTTAATTAGTCACAATGTCAACATTGAATTGGAAATGTAATTGAAAAAAATGTTATTATTATAAAAAAGTTATTACATGCCTATAGATATAAACCTTTTAAAAGGTGATATTGACACTGCAGAATGGCCTAAAAAAAACTACCAATTTTAATGTCAATATAATAATTATAATTTAACACCTAGCCCCTGTTGATGAGTTAGAAATGTCATGACACTGCAAGTTGCATTGAATAGGTAGATCGCCATCTTGTGTCCAAAATGGCAAAAAACACATTTTTGAATAGTCCCCCCAAGTATGCTTAAGAGTCATTAGAACGAAGGGTTTATCTTATCGTTTGGCTTATAGACGACGTTATGATCGAAGCCCGAAATTAACAGCAAATTCCTATGGAAAACCTATTTACTATGCATGATAACTATTAAAATACCTTTTCTAAAATACATTGAAATAGTCCATTGGCGATGATCTTGCATTAATAATTGAAAATTGAAAAATATTCTATAGTCTATTAATGTTGTAGCACAAAACACTTTGTTGTTTTACTCAGAACCAAAATCAAGTCAAATGCTCGCCTTTGAAAAAAAAAATGAATTGGTGTCACAGTCACACAACATTTGTATTTGTTTTTTAAAGGCAGGATTTTTAGGACAGCGTTTTCTCACTTATACAAACCTGATGACTGTGTCCGACTGTCCAAACAGTTTTGAAACCACGCTCATGATTCATTAAATAAACTAAAGTAAGACTGCTTTTTAATTATATGTGTTTTCTCATACTTCTCTTTTTGGATTGGATAAGAACTTCACACGTGTCTTAGTCGGTGTTCTTTAAATTTGCGCTCTCATTTTAACGGGGGTTACATTTCAGATACTTGCGAAGAAAGAACAGAAACGTCTTACAGACACGAGAACACCACATTTCAGAACAATGAAATCCTTATGCGGAATTCTCTTTTTCCTCACTATCCTGGCGTTGGAAGTCCAGGGAACTTACCGATTTTATGGATACGACCCCGTGGCACGACGATATCAGGACCAACCTGTTGCTCGACAGCACCATCAAAATATCCAGCCGGCTCCGAACCGAGTAAATGTTGGAGGTAGGTCCTTCATAGTTTTCTTTAAAACTGAAATTCTACCGTATAGTAAAAACATAGCTGCCTCATAGATGCCAAAAGCACATGTCAATCACTGTAATCAACAGTAGGCCTATCTTATAATCAAGATATGTCAATGTTATGATGTTTTTCAGGTGAAACCTTACATTTTACGATGCAATTTTCAACGTAGTATTAAACATTGGAATACAAAATGTTATATGGACGAACAAGTCAGACCGTTTCAATTGGTTACCAGGAAGGCAGGTTAGGGTAAATTATGATAATAAAGAAATTAAGTTCAAGTGAGAGGCGTTTATCTTACTTCTATTTCATTACTTACAACAACAAGAACAAGAACAACAACAACAATAATAATAAAATAATAATAATAATAATAATAAGGCAGGCCTATATTAATAATAGACACCAATTATACTGAATAACACTTCAACAAACAACACCAATCATAACTTAATGTGATGACCCTAACTCTAGCCTTTATTGGGTGTAAAAATGTAAGGAAGAAAATAGATATTTTCAATCTTCATCAGTACTACTCGGTAGTTTGATCTTCACAGTTTCCATGACGTTCCATGTGTTTCATTCTTTATTTAATCAAAACGAAGCGTTAGACACCTTCTCAGCAATGACTTATCTTTTAGTTTAGCCTGTTTGTCAGTAATAAAGTAAAACGTTTATTAGATAAACAAATGCATATAGAAGGAGAATAGGAATGTTACAGAATACAGGGGGGAAAGCAGTTGGTTTTAAATTCGCCGGAATTTGAATTTAATAAATTAGTTTTCCAACAGACCTGGCAGTTTTAGCGACATCCTAAAATGTACTGTGTTTTTATTTATTAGTACATGTGCATGAATTAAGTAATTACGACATGTATTAGATGAAGAAAGCATTTCCTGGTTATCTAGCCCTATATAATATAATCGACGGAATATGAACGGACAAAAGCGTCGGCCATACCATCAACATGTATTTTTGAATGTACACTCAAATGAAGTTAACTGAACTAACGGAAACTGAATCCACGCGCTGTGTCGCCTTCTGCGCTTGAATGTCTTTTACCTAGTTAAGTCCGAAATGCGCAGTGCTTTAAAATCACTTCATGCTTTCACCTTGTACTAACAACAGAATACTCTCCTACGAAAAAAACAGCAACCGCAGACATCGTTCCCAATTACTGAAATCAGACCTTTAATCATTGCTCTACCACTTCTCCTCTCTGGTGGCCCAAAGTACACGGCAATAATTACAGGTTTTATGGGTATCACTACTATCATCAGCCACCGAGGATCTCGCCGCCGGTCATTTACCGCCGGCCCACCTCGCCCCCTCCATCAACGCATCCGGTTATGTACCACCGGCCCACCGCTCCCCCTCCACCAGCGCAGCCGGTCAGTACCCAAAGTGACATCACCACCACCACCATCAGTGCCTACTCAGGTAGAAGATTCTTCAAAAAAAGAAAAACAACAAAAATATTTTTTTTGACCAAACCAGATAAAACCAGCAACTAACAGGAGGTCCTGTTTTCTAGCTTATTTCTCTTTCTCGCTCTCTCTCTCTCCTGCTCTCTCTCTTTTTTTTTACAGCTGATTAAAAACAAGTGAAAATAATTTCTTATTTTTCTACTTTGCAGCTGCCACTGTGGGAGATTTTGAGCCACAGGAAATACTCTCTGTATTTCTTCCAGAATCAAGATTCCCTGAGCACTGCATGTGTTTTATAAATAAACAATGTATAAAATACTGGTGTTATAAAATCAATTCACATGTGTTCCTGAATTTAGTACATAAACTGCATGTATTCGAAAATCAAATGTCATGTGTACTGCATGTGTTCCAGAATCAAGCTTCATGTGAACGGCATCTGTTCCAGAATCGAACTTCCTGTGCACTGCATGTATTACAGAATTCAATTTCCAGTGCATGTGTTTTAGGATCAAACCCTATATAAACTGCATGTGTTCTGCAATCAAAATTACCATACACAGTTTAATTGTTTTTCCTTATTAACCCCCCCTTTGAATGGTTTCCGGAAAGACAGACATTTTGTTTTAGAGAAAGCAATTTTTTCAACCAGTGCATTGGATTATAATTTCAAGAGTTTGATACCTCATGAATTAAGAAAATGTTGTGTAAATTCTGCCGTTATGGAGTTCCTAGGTTCCATCGCGATTTAACATTACTTGATGTGTTGATTGTTTGACTAGGGTATTAAAAACATGCCTAGAACAAACTGGATTTCAGCTTTCGTAATCCTTCAGTCTAGAGAAAAGTAAAAATCCTCATTCCATTTTCAAACAGTTTTTTTTTAGCATGTTTGGTTGACTAATAAAAAGAGAGGCCAGCTGTTTGAGAAGAGAGCATGGAGATGAAGGGGAGTGTCAATTTTAACAGCAGACAATTTAACTCCGGTTTGTTAAGAGTTGTATTACTATTATTTATCAACCAGGAGGATCTCACTGCAAAAGCCGGCCCCTGGACCTGGTCTTCATCATTGACAGCTCCCGAAGTGTACGCCCTGCTGAGTTTGAGAAGGTAAAAATCTTCCTGTCTGACATGGTTGACTCACTGGAAATTGGCCAAGACGCCACCCGAGTGGGGGTGGTCAACTACGCCAGCACGGTCAAAATTGAGTTCCTGCTCAAGACCTACTTCAACAAGGCGGAGATCAAGCAGGCCCTCGCTCGCATTGAGCCACTTTCAGCTGGCACCATGACCGGCCTGGCCATCAAGACCGCCATGGAGGATGCCTTCACAGAACGGTCGGGTGCCCGGCCGCTCGCCTCCAACATCTCCAAGGTGGGCATCATTGTGACTGATGGGCGGCCCCAAGACAAAGTGGAAGAAGTGTCTGCCGCTGCCCGGGCCTCGGGGATTGTGATTTACGCCGTCGGGGTGGACCGAGCGGACATGAAGTCACTACGCCTCATGGCCAGCCACCCGCTGGAAGACCACGTCTTCTATGTGGAGACGTACGGTGTCATCGAGAAGCTCACGTCTAAATTCCGGAAGACTCTATGCGGTAAGAGCAAGGCTAAGGAGTATCATCCTGATGTCGGCTTGTGTAAGAAAGCAGTATTACAATGCTGATAGAATGCTCTGAATTGAAGAACACTTCAGTAAATCTCAAACTAAAGAGAAACTTCGGTCCTTAAGTTCTGGTACCTTCACATTTTTTACTCTCACAAGGCTATTGTTTTCGAGAGGACAGCTGCTTGCTGTCTTTGTGTTCAAAACCTTGGTCTACAGGTGTGCCATGAATTAATTTATTTTCTTAGAGCTTTGCAGGCTCAGCTTCAACAAGCATTCATCTTACTCAATAAATGAATTAAAACTGTGCTGATTATCAGACATTTAACATTAACACAATCAAGTAAATTTCTTCTGCAGTTAAATCACACTTGTCTCATCTTGCTTGCTTGGTAATTTAATCGTCCGATTAAAACCCTTTGTGCGTGATTGCTCCAGGTCTGGACCCCTGCGCCCTCGGACATGACTGCGACCACATTTGTGTCAACAGCAACGCTGAATATTACTGCAAGTGCCGGGAGGGGTATGTCCTGAATGAGGACAAGAAAACATGTTCACGTAAGAGCTCTCAATGCTCTCAGCAATGGTGCAGTGGCTGTGTGTTTTGTGGGTGGGTGCCTGTGGGGGGTGAGCAATGCAGCCTGAATTGAAGGCAGAACATTGGGGTGCTTTACACCAGATTAGTCCAGAATCAGTTCCAGTTTAGTCCAACACTGCCTACTGTGGCGCAAACGCACTTGATAAAGTTTTAATATTCGTCACATTAAACTTACTGTCCCTTCGGACATTGGGGTGCTTTACACCAGATTAGTCCAGAATCAGTTCCAGTTTAGTCCAACACTGCCTACTGTGGCGCAAACGCACTTGATAAAGTTTTAATATTCGTCACATTAAACTTACTGTCCCTTTGGACATTGGGGTGCTTTACACCAGATTAGTCCAGAATCAGTTCCAGTTTAGTCCAACACTGCCTACTGTGGTGCAAATGCTCTTGTTAAAGTTTTAATATTCGTCACATTAAACTTACTGTTCTGAGCACAATTTTTGTTAGAATCTGCAGAGAAGATGACAGTTATTATTGATGACAGTACAGTTATTCCATATTGGAATGATTAGCTCCACTGAATCTTGAGGGTAATGAATTCAGAGTTAAAATCCAAGAGAGAATTAGAAATATTGTGAAGGAACCAGTCAAGACAAAAGTGAAGACGCTCTACTTTTGTTGTTTGGTAAGCTTTAGCTTTAGCCTCAGATATTTACGCTATTGAACTGAGCAACATTTACATTTTTTGTTTATGATTATAGTATATCGTTAAATGACTAAACTCCCCAAAATTCAACAGACTCCCCTGAAATGGAGAACATGCACCATTTCTTATATCCAATAAGAATATTTGTTGAGGTTCATGAGTATACCTTTTTGATTTATGTCACATGTATATCACAGACGTTTATAATCAGGTTGAATTACATTGTTTAAGTTGTTGGCAATTAACCATCAAAGATGATCCAACAACTCATATGCTGTCCACAATTACAACCTAAAAACTAATACTAAATTTTTAAATAATTTAGCAAAAGTTATTTAGCTGTCAGAAAGCTTTTTTGTAAGTCACTTATTTCTTCTAAAAAAAAAACCACTATGAAATATATGGGTCCTAGCCCGTATGATCTCAGGTATTAAATTAATGTGAGTATGTATGTGTAAATGACTTGCTAAAATGGAGACTACTATTAGCATTTACCAGTTACCATTAGCAAGCAGTATATCAATAGTGACTATTGATACGTTCAGACTCCTCACCAGAGCTTGCAGTTACTGCAAGACAATACTCTCTGAGCAACATCATCAACCATGGCAGCCGGACTAAACGTATTCTGTGTGATGATTGTGACACATTTAACATAGTAAACTGTAATGTGTTGATTCGTCTAACTAAAACCCACACATCTTAATTCTTGTCCAATCAAAGACTTGTCCATGAAAATTGTACTAATCCTACTTGCTCGGTAGTTTCATCCCTTACCCAATCAGCCGATGCAACCCTTTGCACGTGCTTGTTCCAGGTCTGGGTGGCTGTCCCTTCGGACATGGCTGTGAGCAGATTTGCACCATCAACAACGGTGTGCAATACTGCCAGTGCCGGGATGGGTATGTCTTGAACGAGGACAAGAAAACGTGTTCACGTAAGAGCTCCGGCTTCCGCCATGGTGATGAATGGTGGAGTGTCTGTGTAATGGGAGGTATAGGTGAGGGGGAAGGTTAGGGAAAGCCTGCAGGTGCGCATGTGGTCCACCTCAAACATCAAACATGCAGCAGGGTTTCCTCAGGTGGTCTTCATACTTAGTAGAACTCTTTATGACAACACTTGTGGCCTTTGAATTGTTAATGTAAACTAAACGTGGAAACTAACATTTAAGTTTGTGCAGAATAATTTAAGAAATTCGAACAGGTTACAATATAATTACTGTAAGAATCATCTGAGATACAGAGTGTACACGGAAGAGATCAGCTCATAATAAGTAGTTAAGGACAATCAGTGCTATTCATTAATCAGATGTTGTAAAATATGGTATAACAGTATATCTCACACACAATGATTGTTGTCCATTAATTATGCACGAAAGCAGCTTCTGCTAGTAAATGACGTATTTATCACTGATTGGGCGATTTAATGGTTGTGGGGATTGCTATTGCAGACAGGAACCGGTCAAAAATACTAGATTGTGTCTTTTTAGACATTACGGTGATTTGCTGGTCGGTCATGATTTTAATTTTAAATGAAGACCCGCCCAATTTCAATTGAGCTTTTCAGAAATCATCGACTTTATTTCTGTGTATGCTAATTGTCACTATTTGTATTGTTTATTTCTTACATTTATTTTTAGAATCCACTTCCTACAACGTTTGATTAAGTGGAACTGACTGTTGACTTTGTGAGATTACAATTTTAATAAAATAGCAGACAGTTTAGCTGTTACACCAAAGGATCTCAGGTATTACATTTCACTGAGGATGTATATTTAAATGGCTTGCTAAATGGAGACTACTATTCACAGGAACTAGTAGGACGCAGTATATCAATAGTGTCTATTGATACCTTCACACACTGCCCCTAAGCTTGCAGTTACTGCAAGACATTTAGCAAGAACCCTCAGAGAAAACATCCTCAACCATGGCAGCCGGACTAAACGTATTCTGTGTGCTGATTGTGACACATTTAACATAGTAAACTGTAATGTGTTGATTCGTCTAACTAAAACCCACACATCTTAATTCTTGTCCAATCAAAGACTTGTCCATGAAAATTGTACTAATCCTACTTGCTCGGTAGTTTCATCCCTTACCCAATCAGCCGATGCAACCCTTTGCACGTGCTTGTTCCAGGTCTGGGTGGCTGTCCCTTCGGACATGGCTGTGAGCAGATTTGCACCATCAACAACGGTGTGCAATACTGCCAGTGCCGGGATGGGTATGTCTTGAACGAGGACAAGAAAACGTGTTCACGTAAGAGCTCCGGCTTCCGCCATGGTGATGAATGGTGGAGTGTCTGTGTAATGGGAGGTATAGGTGAGGGGGAAGGTTAGGGAAAGCCTGCAGGTGCGCATGTGGTCCACCTCAAACATCAAACATGCAGCAGGGTTTCCTCAGGTGGTCTTCATACTTAGTAAAATTCAATGTAAGAACCTTCAGTAATACTCATAATATTTATTATAATACTTATTATTAATATAATAATACCCCTTTCTGCGGCTTTATTGAAGTAAGGGTAATCTGAATTTTAGTTGGAGAGATCCGAGAGATCTTCAGAAATGTTGAAGTTGTTAACTAATAATCATTATGAAGCGGAAACAACAGGCATGACAGAAGGTTTTTAATGTTAAGAATTGTATAATTGACCAGTTGTCGGGATGGTTCTAGAATCTCCAATAACAACTCAAGCTGGCTGCTGCAAGGCCGTTGTTCTCGACCTGGTGTTCGTCATCGACGGTTCTAAAAGCATTGGTCCGGAGAATTTCGAGGTTGTAAAGCAGTTTGTCCGTCGCGTCGTGGACTTGCTCCAGATCGGTAGTCGGGGCGCACGGGTTGGCCTTGTGCAGTTCTCCAGCACTGTCAAGACGGAGTTCACCCTGGGCCAGCACGAGACCAAGAAGGCTGTCAAGGATGGAGTCAGCCATGCCAAATACATAGCCAAAGGGTCCATGACTGGCCTGGCTCTGCACCACCTACGGGAGAGAAGCTTCACGGAGGTGGAGGGCGCCCGGCTGAGGTCGGCCAAGGTGCCCAGAGTCGCCATGGTTATCACTGACGGGCAGTCGCAGGACAACATCTCTGCCAATGCTAGGGACCTCAAAAGACTGGGTGAGACCTCTCCACCATTGACGAGGACTGTAGAAAGTCACGCCGCTCTTGCAGAGAGGTTTGTGTGTGTTTTAAGGGTGCCCTGTGTGTTCACAGGGGTGGAGATGTACGCAGTGGGAGTGGGTAAGGTGGTGGAGCGGGAGCTTGCGGAGATCGCTTCTGAGCCGCTCCGGGACCATGTAGTTAACCTCCTCAACCTAACCACCGTTAACTCCATAGTCCAGACCTTAAGGAGCAAGTTCTGCCGTGGTAAGGGTGGCCAATGGAATCAGCATGGAAGCACAGAGCACGTTGTTTTTGGCCTGCGAAAAGCTGCAGTGGACAACGCAATACAGGGAGTGGCCAGAGACGGGAGAGCACATGTCACGGTGCCTTGCTTTATCTCTTCAGCTTGCTCCCGCAGTACACA
Organism: Hiodon alosoides; assembly: GCA_025775065.1. Classification (NCBI taxonomy): domain Eukaryota; kingdom Metazoa; phylum Chordata; class Actinopteri; order Hiodontiformes; family Hiodontidae; genus Hiodon; species Hiodon alosoides. Next base: position 33,274 of record JAOYSI010007360.1, on the reverse strand, counting down.
CAGCCTGATGCCGTTTGGGATGCTTTTCCAAGGTCTTTCGTGCTCTTTTGGAACTGCGTTGGCTGTGGGTTTGAGCTGCAAAGCAGGATCACTGTTCAGATTCAGATTCGTAGTCCCTTCATCGTGGCCAAAGGCGACTAGAGTCGACTGATCCTGCGATCAAAGGTCACACCAAATGGACTGCATGGACACTTGATTTAACGGTTAGAGTTAGCTGCCTTCAGCTGCCTTGTGATCCTTCGGTATACAATCTCTTGTTTGTTTACCTCTGCCATATTTCCAATGATTCGGCGCGCCGCGCTTGCGCCTGAGTACATGGGTGGCTGCATATCCGCTGTTCCGCTGTTCCGCTGAACGATAGGGTTCCTAACAGACGACAAGCAGGTGAACTATGGGTGAAAGGTAATGCTTAACTTTCTCTCAAAGTGACCGTGATGAGTTGACAAGGCTTCTATGAGGCCCATCGTATTGTGACTGTCGTGAATATTCTTCACCCTTTTCAGAAGAAGTGAGGGCAGTGGTGGTTGAAGATCCTTGCAAGTGTGAGGCTCAGTTGGCCTTCCAGAGGAAGATGCTGTCCACCGTTCAGGAGCTCACTGGCAGACATATCCTTTCAGACACTTCTTTTCAGTGTTCTTCAGCTACAATGTTGTTGGCATTCGTTTTCCCGATAGACTGTAGTATAACAAGGCCTTTTGTATTTTTAAATGTTGCCTCTGAAGGTCTACATAGGCCTCAGGAAAAATTAATTCCGACAGTTTGCCATTACTTTACTCAGGAGACTAGAAAATTTTCTACAGCAAAAAAATGGAGGATAATGTGAGATCTTTACACATAGGAAATTATACTTTCCCTATTATCAAATCTATTGTAAATTTTTGCCTATTATTTTCTATAATTAATGTAAACAAATGTGTTATATCTTTGACAGTTCCTTTTTACTAGATGATGTCACAAGGATGGTTCAACAGCTTGAGGACAGATCCGGTCGTTACTAGCGGAGGAAACTGCCCCCAGTCCTGCCAAGTTATGTGCAAGACCCCTATCCCAGCCCTTGGCTGTTTAGTCTGCTTCATTAGGGATATGTCCCGCTGAGGTGATGCATCACCCAGGCTTTTATTACTGCGCTGCTCTCAAACTGTGTCACTCGCTTACTGAAGCAGGATCAAATTTTGGTTCAAATGTTGGCCCCCCTATTGCAAGGTTAATGGCTACTGCTGACATATCCTATTAGATGCCCTGTGCAAGAGGCTTCCCCTGTGTGGGTCACCTGGAACCCATTACCGTATGTGCACCGCCGTTGTACATGTGTGTCACAGTCCAGGTTTGATGGGTCACCGGTATGATCAATGCATGTCTATGTGTGGGGGGAGGGAGGAGGTTGGGTGTTTTAACTATGGCATCGTAGCAAATTCTGTTAGGAAAAGTTGCATTGTTGGTTATCGATTTGTAAGTTATTATTCTTTTTTTTTCTAATTTTGTACAAATAATAATTCCCCATATGCCAAGTAGCTTAAGGCAAATTGAAATTAAATAAATGCAAGTCACATTATAAGTTAACCTTATATAAACTGTATGTACATGAAGATAAAATTGTATTCTATTTTGGATACCTGTAAAGATGTATATGTGACAATAAACAATTATTGTAAAAAAATATATGTGAATCATCAATTGTTGTTTCCCTTATTTTCGTACTGTCAAAAGACACACTGAAAGATGGTTTAAAACCCTCAAGCACATTGCTGGTATTGACATATGCAACCACGTATTAGGTAATGTCCTCTTTTTCTCAGTTAAGCTATTCAAGTTCTGCTGATGTTCATGCTATACGTATCTGGGAAAAAAACGATTTTTTCATAACACTCATTAAGCTTACATGAAAAACAGAAATAATAATACAGGACCAGCAAAAAATAGCCTATTTTTCTTTCGTTTATGTTCCACTGGTTATTTATTATTCTTACAAATATTTATTTCAATCACCAGCAGTATTATTTATTAATGGAGATACTTGCATAGTCACAAATACATGTGAAGAAACGTTAATGCATTTAATGCTGATGTCCCCTGTCCACGTTACATTTTTCTTAAAGACTACAGTGACCATGAGCACAACTAAGGAAGTTTAGGCTTGCTAATTTCCGGTTTATGGTTACCTGGAAACCAAACTTATATTTGCTCAGCAAAAAGCCATGAAAACCTGTTGAGTAAAGCTTTTACTGCAAAAATCCAATATGAATAATCGCACTTTATGTATGATATGACATTAGTTTGCATTAGTAAGTATAGAAAAAAAAGCTATCGTATAATTCTTGCGTAGCATTTTAGCAAGCTTCTACTGTGTTTTAATTAAGTGCAGCAACATCAACGATGTTTATTTATCTCAGTAAAAAGGTAAGCATGCAATTTAATTGCAATTCAAACGCATTTAATATCAATAATTAATCCTAAAAAGGTAAAGCATACGCCAGACGATACTAATGACCTTTTTTCTTTATATATGTATTGAAATATATATTTATTGCGTCTGCATGTAGTAGTATGCCTGTGTTTAGCATCCCAAAATAGCTAAATTACTTGGCAGTGGCGTGCACAAATGACCATGCTATCCAGAAACATAATAACACTCTGCTGCTTAGCTCTCGCTGCTTAGCAAGGCAGCCTAAATATGTGATCTTCTTATCCGGCTACTATAGCTTTTGATACCTATTTTTTAACTGTACTTTAGTTGGCATGAATAGATGTAGGAATTATGTAGACAATGCAAGAATTACTGTAGTTACAACTTAAATAATATTTAATCTGTGTATCTATTCTATTCTATGTAATCTATCAGTGTCACAGTCAGTGATTCGATGTGATTGAGCATCTTTTTATTTTTTTTATTTTTTTTTACTTCATGCAGATTGCTATTCCGAACAACATTCGTCTGAAGTGCGTTTCATGGAACAAAGACCAAGGCTTCATAGCCTGTGGAGGGGAGGATGGACTTCTCAAAGTCCTAAAGCTGGATACACAGACCGGTCATTGCAGTTTTTTGTTATGCAAACAATTGTGCAGACTCCAACATCTAAAAATAGATTTTTAGTAGATTGGGACTGGGAAATGTCTTCAGGGCTTGAAATCCATAGTGGCAGAAATTTAGACCATGTCATTCTGAAAGCTTTACAACAGTGTCAGGAACGGACTCGCTCCACACTCCTCATAGACGAAAACTTTTCCAAGTAGCCTGAGGGATTTACTTTAGCACATATCAGTCCTGGTCACATGGACATCGATGTGCATACTCAGTAAAGAGTTAAATGCGGCTCACAGGCTGTGTACGCACGTTTAGGGAAAACTGCAAAACCGCCAAAAAAGGCATCAAAAACACACGCATTAAATTGCGCTTGCTTCTTAAAATCTTTTCATTATATCTTCATTATTGTTATCCGGAGTGACGAAAAAGGACATACAATCTGTTACGTAACATAAAGAAACAACGTGTGTGTATGCAGTAACGGTAGTAAGATTTTATTTTTGGGGGTTGCATAGCGTCTTATTCTGCTTACTCCTGCAGTTTTTTGTTTTCCGTTTTGTTAAAACAGATGTTCTAGCATTGGTATTACTTTCTTTTCTGACTTTGCTTCACATTCTTTATGTCTTTATCCCTTTGGTAGATGATGCTAAGCTTAAAGGACTTGCGGCACCCAGTAACCTGTCAATGAACCAGACACTTGAAGGCCACAGCGGTATGTCAGTGATTCCGCCTTCGGCCATGCGTTTGTATTTGTGGTATGTGGTGCACTGCATGTATGCGTTGACTGTTGAATGATACTGTTCTTTTAGCCTTCTGGTTCATTTGGGTTTGCCTGCTGGTCTGTATTGGACAGGTGCTGTGCAAGTCGTGACATGGAATGAACAGTACCAGAAACTTACAACCAGTGACCAGAATGGTCTTATCATCGTTTGGATGCTCTACAAAGGTACAGATCCAGCATATTGATAAATATGAAAAATGAACCGCTAAGAACCGATTTGAATTTATTCATGTGGTCAGATGGTTGCAGGTGTGAGGCTCTGCTGTGGTGCACCTGCTAATCAATCGTCCAGCT
>JAOYSI010007360.1:13173-29077 GCA_025775065.1 Hiodon alosoides | reverse complement strand
GTGTAAATGAGTATAGTGTAAAAAGGGTAGTATCAATCGTCCAGCTGTGTAAATGAGTATAGTGTAAAAAGGGTAGTATCAATCGTCCAGCTGTGTAAATGAGTATAGTGTAAAAAGGGTAGTTGTAGTCTTCCGTGGTATTTTGGCATATTGAAATATCATGAGAACTCAAATAAAAAATCTGAGTTAAAGAAAAGCAATTTCCTGAGGTGCACATCCTACTGAAATGGGAGAATGTGCCTTGCGGACATGGGAGAACTGCTGGTTTTCAAAGCCAGATCCACAATTTCTGATCAAACTATTTTGGCTATCCATTAAATGTACAGTTTTGTACAATCCTATAAAAGATAGCACAGCGTTAACGTAACTCGATTGGTTTGATATTGATATATATAGAATCGATTTATTTTGTTTGTATAAATATTTTGTTTACTTAAATAAACATATAAGCACATTGTTCTGAATAAAATGGTGTAACTGTAACAGTTACTATGTTCACAGAAAGCATGCCCAAGTGTGTTTTAGCCTCTTACGCCCTCTGAATTTTTACCAAAGCATTATGGTAATATTGATCTAATTCAGGGTATCGTATTGAGGTAGCCTAAATGAGGTATAACAGGAAAGTCGCAGAAAAAAGGCCTTTCCTAAGCTAAAATATAAAATATAATAGAAATCCATGGGTTACTTAGGAAGTAGAGTAATATAAAATGGCAGGTATAAACTGCATCTTCTTCCGTTTTTGTCCTAATAGGCTCCTGGTACGAGGAGATGATTAACAACCGGAACAAGTCTGTGGTACGTAGCATGAGTTGGAATGCGGACGGCCAGAAGATCTGCATTGTGTATGAGGACGGCGCGGTCATCGTTGGATCAGTCGATGGTAAACGCAGTGGGGAAAAGCAGGTTGCTCTTTCCCAGTGAGCCAGAGGCGTGGGCGGTGGTTGTGTAAAGAGCAGACGATTTGTCATGTCTTACAGGTAACAGGATCTGGGGCAAAGAGCTGAAGGGAATTCAGTTAGCCCATGTGGCTTGGTCACCCGACAGCAAGATCCTCCTGTTCGGAATGGCCAATGGGGAAATCCACATATATGACAACCAGGGGAACTTCATCGTAAGCCTCACAACCTCAGCCGAGCAGGGATAATAGAAGCGTGCAGGAAATAGAGACTGCTTTTTACGAATCTCTCTCATCCTTAAGGAAGATGTTTTGGTGTCTCCTATTTGAGAAGAACCGTGTATCTCTGCTGTTAGTGCAGTATTGCGGAGCATTTCAGGGTACGCTGCATTTTGTCGCAGGTAAAGATGGCCGTCAACTGCCTGGTCAATGTTACCGGGGCCTTCGGCATTGCTGGGATCCATTGGTATCCAGGAACGGAGGGCTACGTGGAGCCGGACTGCCCTTGCCTGGCCATCTGTTTTGATAACGGAAGATGTCAGATTATGCGTTACGAGAATGACGAAAGTGAGTGCAGTGCGGGCGTGTGATTATAAATGACCTTTACAGGTCAGCTCCTCTTAGCCCCAACACCACTACCTTTATTCTAGTGTGTCGTTATCTGCCAGCCAATTCCTGAGAATAGAATTTCCTAATAAAACTTATAATATTTGTCTCCGTCATCTCGACATTTATTTGATATTGATGTGTGGTTTTAGGTACTAGTAATCCGGTATACCAGACTGGTTTTAAAATGGTTTTTACGCAACCGTGCTCTAGCATTGCCCTGGATTTGACCTTTTGTCATTGTAAATGGTTTTCCACACCATAACTGAATGGTTGTGTTTTATTTTTTTCTGCATTTAGCATTTTCAATGAAGTCATGTAAAATAAAATATTTCAAAAAACTTGGTTCAGTCAAATGACATCTGAAACGATTGATACCGCGCTGTCCCCACGGCCCAGACCCGGTGCTGATTGACACGGGCATGCTTGTGGCCGGGATCCAGTGGAACCACTGCGGCAGTGTGCTCGCGGTAGCCGGCTCTCAGAAAGCCCTGTCCCTGGACAAGGACGTCAACGTGGTGCAGTTTTACACCCCCTTCGGAGAGGTGAGGATACTGTTACATACTGTCTGTCCATAGAATTTGTACTTGACTAGTAATTGGTTCTCTAGATTGGTTAAGGATTTTCAAAAGACAATTAAATGAATGCGAATGTTATTTTTGTCATTTTAATTTTGCAATGCAAATACCTGATATTTGAGTATCTGAATATTATTTTCTGTGATAAGTCTCAGGGTGCAGTACGCTGTACTTTTCTTATTCTTTTCAATGTGTAGCATCTGCGCACCCTGAAGGTTCCTGGGAAGCAGATGACTGCGGTATCTTGGGAAGGTGGAGGACTGAGGATTGGCCTGGCTGTGGACTCTTTCATCTATTTTGCTAACATCAGACCGGATTACAAGGTAGTTCAGATAATGTCTCTAATTGGACGGGGTAACAGTGGGGGCCACATGTCCCTGTTTAGTTAATTCCTGAGAGATTTAGGTGTTGAAGAAATGCTAACTTAAAAAACTAAGCAAACCGTGTAATCCTCTTCAGCCTGCATTGTTTAGAGTCATTAACTGGATGGAGTGCTGTACGAACTGGTACGTTAATGTCCGTTAGTAGGATTTCATGGCGTACTTGTATTATTGAGTGTACAGCTATAATTAACCTGTCAATATGCACAAACAATGGAAGATTTACTCTGAAATCCTGGCTTACAGCGATAAATTGAGGGTTGCAGGGTTACAGCAAGAGGTTTGCTGGCATTCAGAGTCTTTCCCTGTCCGAAACTGAGAGTAGAATTTTAAATTCCACAAAGGAATGTCGAACGAGCAGACAAAGAACTCTTTACCACGTTCTTGTTGGGCTGCCACCCAACCTATTGTATTTGTCTCTATAATGAATCAATCCTGTAATGCGTGTTCTGGTCTATTTTTAACAACCAAAAGGCATTTACAATTTCTCACTGCTACTGGCAGAATAGGTTAGGTCAGATAACGAGGTAAGGCAGAGAGCAAAGAACTCTGCTATCAATGGTGTAGGGAATGTGAAAACTGCACATACGTTTATGAAGGGTACACTTGAAAGGTACTAAAGAGATTGTTTTAGTAGGCGTGCTCTGTCACTGTTCAGACAAGACAGGTTTATGTATACATTTTATATAGAACCACTTGTCTGCTCGTTCAACCATATGAATTAATTCCATTTGCCCATAAGTTGGCATGGAGATCCATTAGTTCTGGCTAGCGTGAGCATTAAATGCTGACTGCATAAGTATTGCGCTGTCAGTATTCCGTGCACATATTCCTCAAGGGTGAATTTTTAAAGAACATGCTCCAGTTTAATTACACTCATCATGTCATCGCGTTCCTGTTTTTCCCTTTAACCGCGGGCTCCATGTGTACGGTTCAACCTGCATGTTTTATAACCATGTGGGATCTAGAGCGCCTGCTAGCGTAGCGGTGAAAAGCCTTATGGCCCTCCCCGTCCTGCCCACAGTGGGGGTACTGCTCCAACACCGTGGTGTACGCTTACACGCGGCCGGACCGTCTGGAGTACTGCGTGGTCTTCTGGGACACCAAGAACAACGAGAAGTACATCAAGTACGTCAAGAGCCTGATGTCCATCACCACCTTCGGAGACTTCTGCATCCTGGCCACCAAGGCGGACGACTCGCACCCGCAGGTATAACCCATACAGGGCCGCCTACCTGGACCCACCACCCTCAGACCACCTGTACCCACCACCCTGCAAACCACCTGTACCCACCAGCCGCAAACCACCTGTATCCACCACCCTCAGACCACCTCGACCCACCACCCGCAGACCACCTGTACCCACCACCCCGTAAACCACCTGTACCCACCACCCCGCAAACCACCTGTACCCACCACCCCGCAAACCACCTGTACCCACCACCCTCAGACCACCTGTACCCACCACCCGCAGACCACCTGTACCCACCACCCTCAGACCAACCGTCCCCAACACCCTCAGACCCCCTTTCCCCACCTCTCACAAACCCCCTTTCCCCACCACCCACAAACCGGAATCTCCACATACTCCATATGTGCCCTGCCTTTAAGAAAAGCCTTGGGACTTTATATAATATATGAGATATGCACAGTAGGTATCTTATCGCGTGAACATTGAAAGTAATGCATTTTTTCTGTCAGGTATTCGGGTGAACAGTGATAGTCGGTAGTTGGCATGCTGATGGTGGTTTTTCCCAGCTCATGTGTTGTCATGCCTTTGTTTGGGTCTGTTGCTGCGAAGGAGGAGGCTGAGCAGGAGTCGTCGAATGCTATGGTACGCTGACTCTTTTAGAAACCTCCACTTCCCCACCCCATGGGCGCTTTAGCGCTGTCTTAGCGTTTCTACCTCCAATGCCGAAGGGGCTGTTAAGTACTAATCATTAAAGAAAAAAATTACATTCATGATCACGGGAAGGGACGGAAAACATCAGGTTGAATTCATACACTTACATTTACTCGCTATAAAGTTTCGGTCAAGTCGGGACGATGGTGTGTCCTGTTATAGCACACACATCCCTGTTTGGACTGTTTTAGCAGATTTTTTTGTAAGGTTAAGCTAATTAAAGTCACTCCACACTGTTTCCTGTTTTGCAGTATGTGTTGGTGCTCTGTAATTCTATTGGGACTCCACTGGACTCCAAATACATTGACATTGGTGAGTAATTATCATGAGTCTTTTTTTCCCTCTTACTTACTTAATACTTACTATACTTTCCTTCAGTAGTAATCCTGATTTTCCCCCCCTTGAGAGTGCGTTCATCTATGCTAAAAAGCTGAACATTTAGCCTTTACAAGAACCATAGATAAAAGAACTGAACAGCACGGTACCACCTCAGATTACTCTTGTATCAGAACCGAAATGAGGCCCCTGCTGCCTCATGTAATGTCTCTCCTGCAAGCCCAGTCGTCCTTCAGTGCTGAGAGGCTAAACGTTAAGTCCTCTCTGTCATTGCAGAAAGACACACACACCCCCGGCAGCACATCTGTTTGGACCATTGGTTTTCAAAGGGCCGTTGTAGTCTCCTCAACTTCAAACTGCAACAGTCAGACCTTTCATGGGCCTGTGGCTAACAGACACTGTGGAACCTCTCTGGGTTTCGTAAGCATGCCGCAAAATTCCTTCGGTGCGCTAGAGGCCGGGTCTGCCCCGAAGTGTTTGAGTTGCCACCGCAGTGGATACTGTCCAAGACCGGCTGGAGGATTCCGGTCAGGAAGTTCAGGGCACCGTGAAACTGCAGATGAAACGGTGCGCTCTGTTTAACATAAAGAGCAAGGACAGATATAGCTTTAATGATGCCGTTCACTGGGTCTATTATTCAAACCGGAACACTAGTTATATTTTATATTCATTTGTTTCCTCTCTTTTCATCTGTGGGTTTATGGTTACGATATTAAACGAGACAAGCCTATTCCACAATATACAAAGTGTATTTTTTGAAGCCACTGATCCAGAACGTTCATTCAACCCTGAAAATGCACATGATCTCCCCTGTATTTACCCAAGAGGGTGAAGTATTCAGGCGCTTGTTCTTCAGTGGTGGATTTATTTATTGTACTGCACTTCCTCAGACCCCCTGTTCGTTACCATGACGAAGACGCATGTGATCGCCGCCTCCAAGGTGGCCTTTTACACCTGGCAGTACCGTGTGGCCAAGAAGCTGACTGCCATGGAGATCAACCAGGTGGCGAGGACCAGGAAGGAGGGCAGGGAGAGGTGAGTGTGTGTGTGTGTGTGGGCATGAGAGGGTGGGCATGAGAGGGTGGGCATGAGAGGGTGGGCATGAGAGGGTGGACATCAGAGGGTGGACATCAGAGGGTGGCACTACGCTATGCTTGTAATCAGTAAAGGGATTGATCCATGTCTGGGCTGAGGTGTAATGAGACAGTCTCTGCAGACCATCAGACCTTTAAGCAGAAGGCTGTTGGTCCTAATCCCAGCACCATCGTTGGGTTCTTGGTGAAGGCACTTAACCCGAGTCACTATGGTGTATATCCTTCAATAAAAACGGATTATGTTTAAAATGGTAAGCACTGGATGAGAATGATAAATAAGCGTTGTAATATGTTTCCAGATAAGTGATTTTTTTCATCAGTGTAGGTTTAGAACTCACTTCTAGGAACTGCTCAGTTTTAGGAACTGCTCAGAAGACCGTGTAGGGTGTTAGGTGTCTGTTTACTGGGCTGCTGAAAACAGTGATGGCTAAAATGTTTGTGGTTTTCAATGGCCATACCAGCTTTCTAACCCTCTGTCTTGCTCTTCTAACTTAGGGTTTATCATATTGACGGCAGCCCTTCTGGGACTGCTGAGGGAATGTTGGACTTTGCCAAAGCATCAACTGTGAGTGGTTTTTATTCTGAACCTGTGTGTCAAGTGATGACTTTCTCCAGGAAATCTTTTTTTTTTAATTGCCTTGTCGGGTTTAGGACACAGTGTCCCCCATAGGTGAGAAGTTTTTGGATAAGGTGCTGCTTGTTAGCTTTGTTCTGATTTGTGACTCAATTTGCTTGAGACATTCTTGTTGGTTGACAGCTGGTTAAAAGAGCTGACAGTTTGTTTTTAATGTTTGATTGTGGATGGAAATGAACTGAAAGATTTTCCACCAGTGAGAACGTTGCCAGTGATCCAGAGCCCAAGTACAGGGGTTTTGTTTTCTGTCCACAGTCGTCATTAAAGCACAATAACGGCTTCTATGATCGCAGTGTTTTTTTTGTAATTTCATTTTATATTTTCATATTAGGCAACAAGAGATCCCATTTGCTGCATTACAGCAACTGATAAGACACTTATTGTGGTATGTATTTGTCAATGCTCATTCCTTCCTGATGATTACTGTTAATTTATATACTGTCAGGATGAATCTCCTGAGATGAATCTGCTTTCTGGGAGTACTACAGAAACCCTTGGTGTTGTACATGGTGTTGTATGACCTTTGTGTGTCTTGATAGGGTCGTGAGTCTGGCACCATTCAGAGATACAGTCTCCCAAATGTCGGGCTGGTGCAGAAATACACCCTAAACTACAGAGCCTACCAGATTTCACTCAACTGCAACTCCAGGTTGAATCCCTTCCTACGATGCATTCTGAAAAACCTAGGCTTGTGTTAGTCTTCCCTTCTATGGGGATTTACTGTTAGAAGAGGGGGTTGGGAACAGGGACCTTCAACTAACAACTAGAAAAAGTATCTAGCAATGTCCTGCATGCGTAATCTTGGGACATAACTGTGAAATGTATAGCTACATGAACTGATTAGTGTTTGGACATAAACCATAGCCATAAAAAAAATATTGTTGTAGATATTAATCTGACTTCATTCTGTTATTTCTGTGATTTTGTTTCCTTTTCTGCTCTTTACGTGGTTTCCTTCAGTCGTCTGGCTATAATCGACATCACCGGGGTTTTGACGTTTTTCGACCTGGAACCCCGATCCACGGCGGACGGCTCTGGGGGTCAGCAGGCGGCAGGTGACCCGCTGAAGTTCGAGCGCAAGGACGTGTGGGACATGCAGTGGGCCAACGACAACCCCGACCTTTTCGCCATGATGGAGAAGACCCGGATGTACGTCTTCCGGAACCTGGACCCTGAGGTGAGGTGTTCTACAGGATTTATGTCACGGGCAACCCTTCGCTGCAGATTCAAGATAAACACTCAGAAATGTTTTCACTTTGAACCCCAGTGAGTCTTTTCAGATCTGCACAGAATGCGTCACTGCCATTAGACCACCTTCTAGCGCTTAATGTTGCGAATTTTCAGGAGCCCATCCTGACATCTGGATATATATGCAACTTCGAAGACCTGGAAATAAAGTCTGTCTTGCTGGATGAAATCTTGAAGGTAACAGTGTAGTTTACTAAGCGTGTTCGTTGTAATGGTTGCGGTAATAATTTGCAGTGGTTGTCGTATTACTTTTAGCACAGATGTATTATTATTACACTTGAAAAGTTACATAAATGTGATATTATTCCTGATGTCTGTTTAAATGTTACTGAGGCGCAAAATTTCCTTTGTGTCTCCTTCATGACAGGACCCTGAGAGACCCAATAAAGATTACCTGATTAACTTTGAGATCCGTTCACTGAGAGACAGTCGTGCACTGATAGAAAAAGTTGGAATTGAAGATGCCTCGCAGTTCATTGAAGACAACCCACATCCCAGACTCTGGTAATTAAGTGAAATGTGATCTTTGGCTGCTCCCAGAGGCAAAGAGACACCAGCTGCTTAGTCTTTGAGTAATGAAACTGTCAACATGTGATAAACTATGCAATTCTCAATATACTCTAATAGTTGTTTAATCTCATTTTAAATATACTGTCTCTTCATAGTCTTCTGTGGATAGCTTTTATAGCTTGAGGAAATTATTGTTACGGTATTTTTTTGGTAAGTCGTAAACTTTGTTAATGGCTAGTTTAAGTTAATAGTTTGTTAAAGTTGAAGATATTTAGATTTTAAATAAGGATGATGTGAAATCAGATATCGCTAAGGCACCTGCTATGGATAAATGAGGTTAGCGGGCCCTGTGTATTTTCTGCAGGGCAGGAAGTAATGACTGGGACATGGTACTGAGTAAAGCCTGGGCTATTGGACTAGGGCTGCCCGATGTGCGCATTAGACCCTCTGACCACCCACTGACAGTCTGACGTCGTAACACAAATAGTGTTTGTAGGCCAGCAAAGGGACCGTGGAGGTGGGAAGTCGGTGGTCTTTGGGGTGTGCACACTGTGCACACTGGCTCGTGTTCAGTGTGCACAGATGACAGGGAGTCTCCGGAAGGCAACGGGAGCGCAGACGTCAAGGTTATCTCCTCCCCCACCCCGGGAAACGCGTCCGTCTCTCCCATCGCTTGGGTTTACACTTCCCTTGTATCCAATCCAAGCGGAAGCTAAATGAGTGCCTGTGTCTTAGAGAAAGGTCAAACGCATTATCTGGTCTCCACTGCTGGTCCTCTTTGATTAAACACTCCGTTACCCATAAACCTAGAGGAGATCGTGGATGGCTTCTATGCACGTCTGAAAATTTATTGGGCTGTTTTGGAAGTGCTGTGGGTATTGAGGCCAGCCTGATCTCCACCCGTTCCAGCGTGGACTTGGGCTCCCTGTGTCAATTCTCACAGCACACAACGGAATTTGGGAAAACGTCAACGGTCTGGGATCCCTTTCCCGGAGCTGACAGAATTTGAGCTCTTGAAGGTCCATGGAAAGGTGCAGGTTATAAGCATGACCACGACCCAGAAACATTTTGAGGCAATCCCTTCACCCCTTCACCCCGTTACCCCTTCACGTTCCACATTCCAGAGGGCCTCTGTGGATGAAACGGACAAGTCAGATTTATTCATGTTAAATATTTAGCTCTGTAAACTTTCTGGAAAAAAGTCATCTGCTCGATGATTGTCTTCTGCTGGTATGACGATGCTGAAGAGAATACTATGTCCAAACGGAAGAACTACTAAAAACAGACTTTTGAAGGAAGGGGTGTCTCAGTCACACAAGCAGTGTTTGTGGAACACAGGTTATGGGCTGCACTAGTATACTTTACTCTGCTTTCCTTTGTGTCTACAAATGTTTAGTACAACAATGTAGTAGTTTCAACGATCTTCATGATTATAGTATTTTTAAAAAGTTTTATTTAGCTGAGACCTTTGTATAGTGCAACTTACAGAGCACATACAACACCGTCATGCATTCACAAAAGCTGAGTAGAGTAACTGGTAACACTCCAGTAACAAGTAAACTGGTTCTTCCAGCCGTAGATATTGTGTGAAAAAGGTAATCGCTGAAATGGGTGTGCGAGAGGTCCACTTTGTGGAGCACCAGCCAGATTTTCTCAGGGGTTGATTCCCGCTCAGGCGTCTGCTGGCTGAGGCCGCGCTGCAGAAGCTGGACTTGAAGACCGCTGAGCAGGCCTTCGTCCGCTGTAAGGATTACCAGGGCATCGAGTTGGTCAAGCGGCTGGGGAACCTTGGGAGCGAGTCCATGAAGCAGGCGGAGGTGGCGGCGTACTTCGGCAGGTTCGAGGAGGCCGAGAGGATGTACCTGGACATGGACCGCAGGTGAGCCGTCGCAGACACGCCCCGGTGACGCGTATGTACAGTTGGATGTTTTCTTGCTTGCGATGAGAATTCGGATGGAATTCCAGTTCCTTTGCCTCACAATACTCCCCCTAGGTCTCTGTGCATTATTCTACAAAGAGTCTACCAGGGATAGAGAAGGACAAACGCATTATCTCCAGTTAAAAGGCTACATTTATACATTTTACACATCTGTAGACTGTGATATATATTCCAGAGGTCTGTGGCCAAGATTGTGCCGAGGGGTAATGAACTGTTCCGTTTCAGACCGATTCCCCGTCGATCCACGTTACCCCTATGCAATGGGAAGCTGTACCACATTGAAGTGGGCTGTGTCTACGGCGGCGCAAACGCCTGTCAGGGATTTTCCAGTTGCCGTTGCACTGTCCGTGTGTAGCAGTGACCCAAGCTGCCCTCTCTGCAGAGACCTGGCCATAAGTCTGCGGATCCGGCTGGGCGACTGGTTCCGGGTTCTGCAGCTGCTGAAGGCGGGCTCAGGGGACACCGGCGACGCCCTCCTGGAGCAGGCATTCAATGCCATTGGGGACTACTTCGCAGACAGACAGAAATGGTACAACATTACAATATTACTGAACCAATGAAATCGTTCGAACTTAAACTGGCTGGCTGGCTGGCTGCTCACTGAACTGGGACAAATTCTGGTCCCAAATTGAAAAAGCAGATGTGTACATCATGTCGAAGAATGTGAAGAATTCCGTTCACTTATATCATAACATTTATGTTTACTTTTTGCTAGCGTGGCATATAATCTGATCTGATTTACAAATGAGTTGCTGTGGCCCTAATCCTTGGGGCTAATAGGTTTTAAGACCTGTGCGGTTCCACTGCGCTCCAGGGTCAACGCGGTTCAGTACTACATCCAGGGTCGTAACCAGGAGAGGCTGGCTGAGTGCTATTACATGCTGGAGGATTACGACGGGTTGGAAAGACTGGCTAATTCTCTCCCGGAGAACCACAGACTGCTTCCGGTAAGTTCCACCGGGCGTGTCCACCCTTTGTTGTTGAACAGAACGGGGACTGGCTGTCCTAGGAAGGAAGGTACAAGAGGGGGGCGAGAGGGGTGTGTTGGGAGAGTTGCTATGTTAGGGCCAAGCCGTGCGCTCTGTGCTAAGGTACAGGACACCTTTTTCTGCAAACCCCGGGTTTTGTCAGTCCAGTGCGAGAATCTCACTTCCTCACTCTGTCTGTGTCTCTGTCTCTGTACTATAGGAGATCGGTCAAATGTTTGTCACAGTAGGCATGTGTGACCAGACGGTCAGCGCGTATCTGAAATGCAACCAGCCCAAGGCTGCGGTCGACGCCTGTGTGCACCTAAACCAGGTAAGCTGCTGTGAACCAATCGGTTCCATACACGTCCTGTGGTAAAAACAAAGACAAAACCGCAAAAAGCGTTTGCTGGGTTCAAAGAGTGTGACATCATTCAATAATGTTACAGGCTGATTAATGCATTAATCATGGGAAATCATTTATTCATAGATGTCCTCGTGCCGTGTGACGCGCTCTGCTTTACGTTGCTTTACATTATTGATCTCAGCCATTTAGTTACTCATTTATTTTAAACAGTGGACCAGTTTATCCCCTTCATCTTCTCTCGGCAACATCACAATGATGTGATCCGGAGTCCATTCACCTGATGCTCGTTCTCATTTCATTTATTTCATTTATTTTTTTTCTTCATTCGAATGTCACAAAGTGAATTAGAGAATCGGTTTATCATGGCTTGAAGCATTCACTGATGGCAAGTCATCTACACAGCAATTTTCTTCTGGTTGCCACAGTTACCGGATGCACTTGATGTGATGATGGTGTGTTACTCCGGAAACAAGCGTCTGTGTCTCCTAACACTTAGATTAGCCGGCTAATGGCATTTCTCTACCAGTTAATCTTGTTGTCTTTGTGCCTGCAGCTGGTGAGACTTAACATTGAGGTTAACATCTGCTGGAATCTTTCCCTATGTTCTAAATTTGATTCTGCAACTTTCACATACTTGATGCCACTCTATTCTTTAATACTAGATGCATTTAAAGTTTCAAATAATTGAAATAACGCTTGAGTAATGTTTTGCTCGTGCTTCACAGTGGAACAAGGCGGTCGAACTAGCCAAAGATCACAACATGAAAGAGATCGGATCCCTTTTAGCCAAATATGCTTCACACCTGTTGGAGAAGAAGAAGACGTTGGAAGCCGTTGAGTTGTACAGGAAAGCCCACCATTTCCTGGATGCGGCCAAGCTCATCTTTAAGGTAAAATGTGTTTCCTTTGTTTTGCCGCCTCGATTTTTTTTTTACGTTGGTAATTGGGCCAGCTCCGTTCGCCTAATTACACCCAGAGACGATAAACCCGCGCGGCTGTGTTGGGTGAGAAGCTGTTCCTTGTTTTTCTGACGGTTCTTGGGGGAACGTGCCTGTTGGCAGATCGCCGAGGAGGAGGCCAGGAAGAGGACCAAGCCGCTAAGGGTGAAGAAACTTTACGTTCTGGCGGCGCTGCTGGTGGAGAACTATCACGGACAGATGAAGACCTCTCAGCAGAGCCAGGCCAAAGGGAAGAAGTCGGAGGTGAGGCCAGTTCTCTTTAAATGAAATCCATTCAGTTATGAGTAACTAACTATACCATTTAGGATTGCTAAAGTTTTTTTAATTGTAATTAGTCAATTATATACAGGCAAAGAATATTAGTGGTTTAGGAATGATGCGTGTCGCATTACTTTAATAGACTGAGTTTTTGTGGAATTTATGTGAGATGTACGCAACAGAGTTTTGAGTTTGTTGAATAAACTCACGCTACTTTGCTGTCCATTAAAATACTGAAGGTTGTCCATTAAAAAACTGAAGGTTTATAAACTTTCCTTTATAAAGGAAAGTTCATGGGGTTCCCTTGCAGTCATCTTCACCAAACAAAAATGCCGATCTTTAGGGCTCACCTGCAACCTGTACGGCTGTTACCCCTCACTTAGGCTACGTCAGCTCTGGCAGGCTTGCTGGAGGAAGACGCCACCACGTCTGATGACCGCATTGTCGACAGTGCCTGGCGCGGGGCCGAGGCCTATCACTTCTTTCTGCTGGCCCAGAGACAGCTGTACGAGGGCTACGTGGACGCCGCCATGAGGACGGGTAACCTCGCCTCGTATTCGCTGATTATCGCAGTAAAAGAGCATCCGCGCTATTTTACAACTCTGCTTTCCTGCGGGAGGTTTAGCAGACGAGTAGTAACCTCGCAGGCTGGCTGTTATTTTTAGTTGTCCCATGAAACTTGTCAGATAAAATAAATGCCCAGCAATAAAGTCTTTATAAAGATGGAAAGGGATCAGGCTTCCGACCGTAGTAACATACTGACTTTGTCGCCGTGGGTTACCTTGGGTCCTGAGCACATCATAAAGCGCCAAAAGTCCTGACGGACGAGAAACCCACGGGTTCTAATGAGTTCTGTGTAGCTGCTGGCCGTTACCGCTCAGAGCCCAAAAAGGAGGACATCACAGTGCAGTGTTAAAAAACAAGCGCGTGAGAAGGGGCTTCAGAGAGATGAATGCATTCCTTGGTCCTTCACTGGGTCACTACTCGACCCTTGACCCCCGAAGCCTAGTATTTATAGTGAACAGGCCACTGCTTACAGTGCTATAAATGGGTCAGTCTCAGGTCGTTTTGTCTTTGTGACATTTTTACAATGTATAATTTAGATGTTAAGACCGGTAAAATGTCACACGCGGGAGAAGCTGTATGGAAATAAGGGTTAGAACTGGTACCTGAAACGGTTTGTGTGGACGAGGTCGTGCGGACTAAAAGACGGCTCTGTCCTGATAAGACTCTGCTGCTGTAACGGGGCTACTCTACAGCTCAAATAGAAAGAACGCACTGTTTATATGGACTGCTAAATGTGCGAGCGGTAAACTGTCAACCTTTTTACCCGCTTTGGCCAGATCTGCTTAGCGACTGCGCAGTGAATAAGGAACTGTTCAGAGGCATACTCCTTTGGTTATTAAACCTAAAGGACTGAACATGCTTACTGTCTATATAGCGACAATGAGAAACCCAGTCCCAGGCACCAAATCGCCTTCCTTTAGTCAGAGATGAACTTCTCTGGTGTGTTTTTAGTATTTCCACTGCTGAAGAAAAGCAGGGTACACCACAAAACAAATCTCAAGTCAGAACAAGGACCAGACAAACGTCAAATAAACAAAGCTCGGAAAGACCACCTGTGTGTGTATATATTTTCTGCCCACTCTCTAAATGTAAGTGCGATCTGGACCCGTGTGGGGTGCGTTGGTATGTTTGCTGGATTTAATGTGTCTCGGAAATACAATCCCGTTCTTATTACGCTTCTGCTTTTGTTATTTGACTAGTTTAAACCAGGAACGTAATCAATTAGATCACTCTGTCGTTGATTGCTTAATATGGTTATGCATTCATCTGGTTAGAGCGAAGGCTGGCAAACCCCTGGGAACAAGGTTACTCCTACGCCTGCGATAAAGAATCCAGTTTATAATGTTACTCATTAGGCCTGAATGAGCAGCAGAAGTCTGTACCGCTGTTCGCCAGGTTTCCTCACGCGGCCCCGTGGGTCTTTCGGAGGTTCTGCGTCTGAACTACGCCTGTGGGGCAGTTCAGTTACGTGTGATTCTAATGTAGCCTTGCTGGAACCCTTGAAGCTGGTCCGGCGCTGGGACTAACTGGATATTTAGGATTAATTGTAACGGAACCTGGGTGTGACTCGGCGTGTCGCGGTCGTGCGAAACGTATGCCGATAGACCGTTAATGTGTGAACGACCCCCACAGCCCTTCACCTGCGCGACTACGAGGACATCATACCGGCTGTGGAGATTTACTCTCTGCTAGCCATCTGCTCCTCTGCCAATCGGGCCTTCGGCACCTGCTCCAAGGCCTTCATCCGGCTGGAGTCTCTGAACAGCCTGACCCAAGAGCAGCGACAGCTTTATGAGGACCTAGCCCTGGAGATCTTCACCAAGCACAGCCCCAAGGATAATAAGAAATCGGAGCTGGACAGCATCCCTGAGGGTTATGACGCACAGCTGGAAAGGTTTGTATTGGTCACGGGGGGGGGTTTGGGTTCCTGTAAGACCAGTAAAATGGCGTATTGCGTGTGAATGTTAATATATTGCAACCTAACATAAATTTGCGTGCTCAACATCATTCGTTGGTGTTCTTTGCTAGCCAATGCTAGATCTGTAATGTGTGGTAATTACAGCCAAGTGATAACGTCCCTAACAAGTCTTCCAGCTGTGCATGTTTTCTTTGCCTCTGTATTAGTGACTGAATATTGCTAATTGTTTTAAGAACAAATACTCTAGGGAAATTAACCATTGAAGCCTGCAAAGAAAAGGTGACTTTCGAAGTGGCAAGTAGGCCTTTATTTTTAAATGTCTGAGCGGTGCTTACTGTGAATAGCAGGATAACCCTCAGTGTTATTGGCTCTGTGCTCACTGGTCACGTGTAACTTGCTCACTTTCCGAACAGGAAGTGTAGGTTTCCACGCATTGTTGTGAGCGTGCCCTGTTTGTGTTGTTGTTTTCAGGGGGGAGGGGAAGCTACCCACCTGCATCGTAACGGGACGGACGATATCTGAGTACCAGTTCTGGATGTGTAGTGTCTGTAAGCACTGCGCGCTGGAGCAGGAGATCGGCAACCACAACTTCTGTCCCCTCTGCCATAGTTCTCTGGCGTAGGCCAGGCCCGTAACCAGATCACCTCCACGCTTGTGTCAAGGCACCGCCTAGTTCTCTGGCGTAGGCCAGGCCCGTAACCAGATCACCTCCACGCTTGTGTCAAGGCACCGCCTAGTTCTCTGGCG
>JAOYSI010007360.1:0-13073 GCA_025775065.1 Hiodon alosoides | reverse complement strand
TAGGCCAGGCCTGTAACCAGATCACTTCCACGCATTCATCGTTTTATTACCGGACGCTATGTTCAATAGTGTATTATTGCATGTGGTTTATTGCTATTCTGCCTCAAATGTCTCTGTAAAAATCTGTTTCAAAATGTAGAATTTGATATTTTTGATACCTTGATTTCAGGACAGTTACTTTCTTAACAGTGAGAATTCAGCTAATGTTCTTAAAAGAACATCTGCGCATCTCTTGGGTACGAGGACCAGAGCGGTCGCACTTATTTTCTGTGAATTAGCTTTATGTTTCTGGTCTAAATATTTCTATAAACATTGAAAGTTTGACTAAGCCAAAGGAACAATTGCCTTCCCCCTTATGTATTTTAACCCTAATCCATTCTCCCAATTAATTGGTTTTCGTAATAACAATAATTTAAATGGCCTATTAACAGATTTTCTACTGGCCTAACAAGCTTAAACTGAGGGGTGTCAGATATGTATTAAAATCTTTGGAAAACTGAGACAAGTCTTTAATGAAGCCAATGCTATGATACCCAGTTCTACAAATACCGGTATAACGCTGCCATCTTCTGGCTGAATGCTGTTATGAAATGCAAAGATTGATGTAGTGTATACCTTCGATTTATATTTAAAATTGAGCAGGAAGATAGTAACGTATGTCTTCTTTATTTTGTATCTTTATAATTTTATGCAAAATATTAACTGCATTAATTGGACTCTGGCTAACTTAAGACAACAATTTCCTTGTTAATTTACTGGTAGCTTTGATCTGACTGTGAGTAGCTGGTTACCCATATCAAGGAGGCGCAGGTAACTAATCTATATTAGTAAGCTTAACGTCATGTCAACAGTTGAAATAAATTTCATATATTTATGGTATTTGTGTTATGGAAATCTGAATGTGCATTTCTTTAATTTTATTTTCAAATTCAAAGTTATTTTCATGTTTTACGGTTGCTCTCAAATTCGTTATTTTGTAGGGTTGTGAATTTTGCTTCATTTGCTTTAAAAAAGAACACCATGTTTTAAATTGCCATGCTGGGAAATATAAAAATATTATAATTCCTTATGTGTGGATGTGCACTATATTGATTAGAGATGTTTTTAAAAGATGATAATGATAATAGTCGGGGAAATAATAAGTTTAATACTCCAGTTAAATCCTTTTTCCTCTCAAAATTAAACAAATGATTCCAACGTTTAAATGAAATGAAAAGTTCATTATCCGTAAGCTCCTCTGTTTGATTTCCTCTGTGCCCAAGGCCACTCACCTTTTTCCTCCCTTGTGAATTTTCCCCCCTGAAGGATGTTCCCCTCATTAAAGTCGTGGCTTCACACCCACTAAAAAGTGTTCCCTGCCATGCGCCCAATGGCTACCGGGTTAGCCACCTGCTCCCTGCGACCTTGACTTGGATAAGCAGTTTCAGAAAATGGATGGATGGACGTTTCACCACTCTGCACTTATTAAGATGCTTAAACGTCAGCCACGTTTCTCTGTGCTGTTTTCCGTGTAGAGAAAATTTTCTCCGCTTGACCCTGCTGCAGTCAGGGAAAATATCCAATGCGATGACGAGAACATTAATCGGGATGGATAGGTGGTAAAAGACTTTAGTGTGGGAATCTGCTAAGGAGTGCCTAATATAGATTTATGAATGCTTTGAGCTTTTATTGTATTCTTGCTTTTTTACTGTCAGTGCTTGGCCAATGTAGTGAAAAGAGTAAATTTTCTTAAAACAATACAAAAACAAAAAAACACACAACACAAAGATGCCTCTTAGTTCTGCTTTCTAAACATAGTAAACATTTTCCAAAACTTGGGCAGTCACATCAAAATGACAGACACATCAGTCTTTAATGACATTAACCGGAGTGTGGTCTCATTAAACAAATCACACTCGGGTGTGGGATAGAAGGTCCCGGCTGTGGGTATCAGCCTGGGCCTGTCAGGGGGCATATGCCATAGATATATTTGAATTCATTAGAACACTCAAAGGTACACATGCACTCACTACATTAACCATCTGGTTCATGATATTCTCCGTCCGCTGGCTCCTGCGTTTCATCGTGGCATTCTGAACCTCAGTTGGGGAAGACCTTTTTGGCCAGCGACGTCCAGCAACCCAGCGCAATTTCATTATAAAGCAAATCAATCTTCCCATCAGCTCCGCACTCAAAAGAAAAAGTAAGAAAACTGCGCTGACAGCTTACAAAAGGCGCTGACAGGTCCAATATCCGTTCCACCTAATTGGCCCAAACCAAGTTAGGGAAGGGAAGTGTAGCATCCCCAACCCTTGTGTAAATGTCATCGATCTATTGCAATCCGTGGCTTGCCTCCAGAAACATAGACACACACACACACACACAAAAAAACAAAAACACATTTCTTGGTAGCGATTGGAAAAAACATCAGAATTAAGTAATTGTGATTAAGTAATTGAAACTGAAATGCACTTGAAACATGGAATTTTAAAAATATGAGATAAAATGTGCCATTTAACTTAATTGTACAACGTATTTTTGGTAACATACAGTGGGTCACATTTTAGAACCGCACAAACATTAGCTGGATGTTTAAACTTTAAATGGTTAAATATACTGGACGTCAAAATAAGGTAAACAAATTTATCGAAAAAATTGAAGTTTCCTTCCCTTTTTGTATCTCTAGGTGGCAACAGTGATTAACACAACTGAGGAGTCTAGCTTTCACTAGTAAAAACGTTAACTGCATGTGTTGGGAAATGCGTTTTGCGTAATCCAGAGCTGTGATAGATCAGGCTAGCATCTGGATCATCTCTTATCTCTTTCATCGGACCTGTTGGGCTTCGATAGTTCGCACCATTCTCCATCTTGACATGTGTATTTACAATCAGTGACAACGGAGACATTTAAAAAAAGGTTCATCTCTTGAATTTACCATTATTGTTACAAATGGTTCGCAAGATTTCACATGCTTCGGACTTCTCAACCAGAGACTAGTCATAAAGTTAAACCCCTGTTTGATAGTGCTCGAAAATAAGACCTGTAGTTTTCCTAGGGGAAGCCTCTCATGTTATTTCTGCCTTGTCTGTAGATTTTATGGTAGAGACAAGGTAGAATGAATTTCTCAGGTTCTTCTGTCTCCATTATTTAATTTCATTATCCATCTTAATAAATCGGACGCCTCCTCCCGAGGAAATGTGTCAGGATGGTAGAAGTCTTTACCTGCCAATCACACTTTAATCAGGAAGGGTAAGGAGCGTCAGCCATGCTCTTGATCAGCTCTGTTTCTGAACACTTAGCCACGACAGCTCCCCTTCCTGAAGTATTATTAAAACACTCTTAAATGGACATGTTTGAATGGCACGGAGAAACGTGAAAGCTCGGCTGTCCCAACTCCCGAGGCTTGGTGTAGATGACTGTTGTGTAGTTCACAAACAGCGAGAGAGGACGTGAGAGTCACTGCTTGGCCCCCAGTAGTTTCACAGCAGGGCCCTGTCTGTCAGTCATCAATGCCCAGGGAGTAGAGATGAGAGGAGGCCAATAATAATTGTCTTGTTGAGTGTGATGCCCACTGAGAAACCGAAATTTGCCAAAGGATCTTCTGACCCAAACCAAATGAGCTAACCCGAATTATGGCATACGTTTACAGTGATCTTGTCGCTGTACGCTTGAATAAGTAATACGGGTAAAATAAAAAGCTAAATGCTAGCATATAATGTCATCTAATTGCCTGCTTAGTTGAAGCAAAAGCAATTGCCTCAACTAAGATAATCATTAGATAGTTACCGGTAGCCTCTAAGACTTACAGCAGCGTCGCGCCGTTAAAGGGCAATAAAAACGTTTTATGTGTTTCCAATTAATATGCGTCTACCCTGAGTCTGCGGCTCAATAACAGCACTGCGGATGGGTTCCACATCTTCAGCATACAGAGTAGCCGCTGACGCTGTCAACTTCTTCTGTAAAATTCAACATGCTAACACGGGAGAGGACTCTAGGGGGAGCCGTATTGTAGACCTAGGAGGGACCAATAACAGAAGGGTCCCCTGACTCAAATAATATTGGCTCTAAGGCGTAACTTTAGGCTTCTAATTTAGCGCATATTCATTTAATCGAAAACTATTTTATCTAGCTTTTGTGAGAGACAAGAACGAAGCTTATTAAACACATTGGCTCTTGAATAATACAAAAATAACAAAAAACGTTATACTTCCGTGATGACCCTAACATGCTGAACAAGTTAAATACGTGTTTATAATAATATGTCTACATAAATAATGAGGATGCAGAAGAGCTTGCAATGTTGATGGCAGTTTATAATAAAGTTTATCAATTATCCGACGTAAAACGTGCGCTTCTGTTTAATTTTCGTGTTATGTTTGTATTGCTTCTCTTAAGTAACACTCAGTATTGTTATTTTTTTTTTTTTAATTACGCTATAAATATAACGCAATTTAATTGCACCAACCACGCGCACCCAGTGCAAAGTCTTTTGTCAACCAGAGGAAACAGTAGGGCGTGCACATGAGCCAATGACCATGGACCACTGACGCAAGACGGCTGCGTTGTGGGCAGTCGGGTGGACAACTCCTGCACGACACTCAGTGCCTGAGAATCTCAAATCCAACAGTATGTTGCTGAACCGAGAGAAGCCACACCGACCGCGGCGGGATCGGTGTCACCTCTATTCAAAAAGTTATGGAACGCTTTTTCCTAGAAAGGAACCCTTCGTAGTTAAAAGAAAATCAAGCAGAAACAGGTATGCTCAAATGTATATCCGATATCTTATTGAACTTGTTTGCACAATTGCAGAGGTAACTTTTGTTGATGCCGAAAGCTCCATGTTCGACTCGTAATTTACTTTAAATGAACTGCTTTTGAAACAGCAAAGTATTGACAGCAAAGCAGGTAATCATTGGGTTTTCCTTGTATTTAACTAACATAATAACGAATCGCATTTCTTTATCATAAATTGATATGATAAATTAAGTATTGCTATTGGAATGTCTTTTGAAGAGGAGGTTCACTATTGTTTCATGATGTTTTGTAATATAAAGTTGTAGTTTTTTTTTTAACATTAGAACTGATTGACGGTATGTGTAGTTTTTTTAGATATTGGAAGTTTTTAAGTTTCAGCGATAGCTGAGCAAAACCGTTTATTGTTATAACGTGATTCACAAGTCTTACCTTACTGTTTCACTGCCACAGCACATTGACTAAAAACGGCAGAAGCTATCTTTTAAAACTATTCAAAACTGCATCTATTCCAATCAATTTTAGAATCCAATTTATATCGCTGTACCTGTGTACATTGGCCAACGTCATTACTGACGTTTTCATTTCATGCAAGTGGGGTTTTCTCGGTTACTCTATCTGTTTCGATTCTTGCGATCATGAAACCAACTGAGCTGGAAACAACAGTGTTGTTGTCCACTTTACTGGTCTACTGATGATAAATAAGAGAACTGTGGACTTATGAGCTTATGTATAACAGCGCCGTTCTTATTAAAGAAAAACAGGTTGGGTTGCTTCTTCCCGCTGAAGTTAGCACTAGTTTTGAAAAATGGGGCTCAGACAATGTTTCCATGTTGCAGGTGATATAACCAGGTGAGATAGCCTGGGCGTTACCGGCCCCCTCTATGCAACGACAATGGTGTACGGGCAGGTTCTCCACAGTTGCGGAGTGGAGGGAGGCTTCATCAACCTCAACGTGGGGGGCTTCAAACAGAAGGTGGACTACAGCATCCTGCTACGCTTCCCACAAACCCGGCTGGGCCGTCTGCTGAGCTGCCAGTCTGAGGAGGCCATTCTGGAGCTCTGTGATGACTACAGTGTGGCCGACAAGGAGTACTACTTCGACCGCAACCCCCGGTTCTTCCGCTATGTCCTCAACTTTTACTACACCGGCAAAATCCATCTGATGGAGGAGCTCTGTGTCTTTTCCTTTAGCCAGGAGATTGAGTACTGGGGGATTAAAGAACTCCACCTGGATTCCTGCTGCAGCAATAAATTCCAGGAGCAGAAAGAGTATGCCGAGGATATGGACTGGGACCGCAGGAGTGACGAGCAGCAGCAGCAGCAGCAGAGCTGTGACTCCTCTTTTGAGGAGCTCTCGGCTCTGGATAAAGACCTGGAGAAGTTTGAGGGCACTTGGTGCTCGGAGATCAGGAAGAGCCTCTGGCTCCGAATGGAGAACCCAGGGTACTCCCGCGCCGCCAAGCTGATTGCCATTGCCTCCTTGTTGGTGGTGCTCACCTCCATCGTGGCAATGTGCGTCCACAGCATGCCCGAGTTCCACCAGTTGGACGCCAACGAGAAGGAGGTCGAGGACCCAGTGTTGGCCGTCTTTGAGATAGTCTGCGTCATCTGCTTCTCGCTGGAGTTCGTCGTCCGACTGTTGGTGACCCCTTGCCTGAAAAAATTCTTGGGAAACCCCCTGAACATCATTGACTTTGTCTCCATCATCCCCTTCTTCGCCACCCTAGCGTTCGAGAGGATGGACGAGGAGAACGAGAATCTGGAGAACGTGGGGAAGGTGGTGCAAGTCTTGCGACTGATGCGGATCTTCCGCATCCTCAAGCTGGCCCGGCACTCTGTAGGGCTGCGCTCCCTGGGGGCCACGCTGAGGCACAGCTACCACGAGGTGGGGTTGCTCCTTCTCTTCCTCTCCGTCGGGATCTCCATCTTCTCCGTCCTGATTTACTTTGTGGAAAAGGAGGACTCGGACTCGGAACTGCAGACCATCCCCGTGGGCTGGTGGTGGGCGACCATCAGCATGACCACGGTGGGCTACGGGGACACCTACCCCGTGACCCTGGCAGGGAAACTGATCGGAACCTTATGCATCATCTGTGGATTGTTGGTGGTGGCTCTGCCTATCACCATTATCTTTAACAAGTTCTCCAAGTACTATCAGAGGCATAAGGCCATGGAAGTGGATCAATGCAATAACGAAATGAAGGGCCCAGATCCGGATCTTCCGTACTTCAACGTCAGGGACTTGTACGCCCAAAAGATGAACTCACTTGTTGCCAGTCTCTCCTCGCGCAGCAGCATTGACAGCAGTGAGGATGACACCGACGCTTCCAGTATCCAGGACATTGAGACGGTCTGCAACACGGGACTTGAAAACGGGGAGGCCAAATGACTTTCTTACTTAAAGCTCTAAAACAAACTACACTTGAAAACACTTTGCGGTTCTCAGGGCAAAGCTGACAGTTTCCTTGTCTCGCGTTGTTCTTTCTTGGCATTATAAATGGAAGCGAACATCCTGGGTGACCTACTTGATTATTTGACTGAAATCTCTTAATTTTTTGCCTGGGAGATTTATTTTGTGAACATGTTAGCATAATTCAATTAAAAAATCAACAATTTTGAGATGTGTAGAATGGACACATTTCTTATTAATGGAATGAAGATAATTCAGTTACTTCAATTCTGTCTGGCAAAAAGTATTTTATGATATTATGAAACTGCAATATAATGAATGTGTAAAATGGCATGTCCTTGCATCCCCACCCCAGCATACAAGGTAAATGCATGTATGACCCAGCAGCCAGGGCACAGTACTGGTGTATTGACTAAATAAAGTATGTTCTGTTACAGATGTAAGTTTGGTGGGGTTTTTTTGTCCGACTGTATTAAAAAATAGGAAGGTACAAGCGGGTTGCTCTGGATCTGAATGATAACAGAGAAGGTGAGCTATACAATTATAAACATGCAGGAATTTTATTTTCTAGTTTGTGGAATCGGCAATTCTTTTTTGTAAGTTTGAGCTTGGGTGAGCACCTTTACCGATTTTTTTGGGGAGAGAGAGAGAGAGAGAGAGTCTCCCTATAGTCATTTTCTCTGTAGAGTAGATCACTATTTAATGTTGACGTCAGGTGATTTTTCTGTTTTAAATGCCAGGAAACATTGTGTCAGGAGTTTCTCTAGAGCTTGAGGGCGTGGCTGCTGGCATGCACCATTATTTGCAATTCTAAAGCAGTTTAACTACGTTGTCCAGCACAGTAAGCCCAGCCATTCCTGGCATTCACAGAGGCCCCTCGACATTACACCTTTAGAATACTTATTTTGTCTACAGTATCGACAGTCCACATTTCAAGGAAACAGGCGTTGGGAGCTCTCTGCATAGTTTTTTTTTTTTTTTCCCTCTTTTCATTCTCAGTCATAAGTATTTAATTTTTTAAAAAGTGCGTGTTGGATCGATGAAAAAACGAAAAGGCAGAAGTGAACTGCCGTCCAAGAAGATTTAGAGCCCTCAGAGCTGGGCCTCTCTAAGTGCCCAGTAATATTCACATCGATTTGTCTTGCTGAGAAAATCATCAGCATGGAACGTACCACATGACCAGTCGGAGGGTCACTCAAAGAATATACAATAGATAATACAATAGAAAATGCAATCGACACTTAATGGCAGCGTCAGCTCATTTATACCTTCTGTCGTTCATTCCATGCATTGTTATGCACATCCACTGCTGTCGTCATGGAAAAGCACAACTGCAGAAATGCACACGTGCCATGGTTCCCACGGGCAGTGTTGTTGATAAAGGTTTTGGGGGGCAGGCGCGATGCGGCGAATGGGAACTGCTGTGCACAATTCCATGTGGTCTTGAAATGATAAATGTGGTTTTATTCAAAATCCTTGGCAACTTTCATTATTTTTATGGTGCATTTGAGATGTTCTCACCTTAGCCAGCAAAACATCAGGGAAACACCAAATGCTTTAAAAATCCTCTCTATGGATGATGATGTCATGTGTTGACGCCCGATGTCTTTCCTCATGTTCTTTATAATATGCTTTTACCATGTCTGAAAGTAGCCCAGCCTGTCAGAAAAGGCTAAACTCATTTTCGGCAAACAGAGTTAAGATCAACCTGTACAGACTATAATCGTGACATCTAAAACTTCTTTCCATTTTTCCAGATCTGCAAGTTCTGCGCTGCGTGGAGGGTAGATGTTTGGTAGTCAATACAAACAGCTTTCCAGAAGCTTCAAAGGCATTTCGGTTTTAGGGCTGGGTGGATCTGTGCCGTGGCAGAAGTTTTTTGTTTGTTTGTTTGGAGTGTTCTTGCACTTTAAATTACAGCTGAATTTGGCTAATTTCTGAAAGGGTCTACATCAGCCATGATTTCCACATGCTGTTTCTTTCCTCGTCTGTAAAATAACCTCGAAGTTATAAAGTTACAACTGTCAGCCATAAAAAAAATGTCTCAAATCAGCATCACATCTTTCTGTACCCTTGTCAGTGAGCATAGCCAGAGCTTTCATGGGACTCCCGTTTGCTCCTATTGAAGTGAACACACCAGGACACTGTCCTTGTGCATTTGCCAGCGGACAAATCTGTCCACCCGCCAGTTTAGCGTGCATTTGTGCCTTGCGTTTGTTGTTGCAGATCCATTCCACTAAACTATGTCCGGGCATGAGCGGGAATTTCGGAGGTTGCCAAGCGCATCACGGTTTAATCCATGTTAAATTGAATACAAACGATAGCCTTTCGCTGATTCAATCGGGCCGCGTGACCTCAGAGGAGGGGGTGCTGAGGAGGGCTTCTGCGGCGTAGCCCTTTTCCACCCGAGACGGCTGGTGTATTGATGGTTCCCTGCGAGTCACAACGTTCCTCTGGATGTTCCTGGTGCAATGCACTGGTAGGGTGGCCGTACATGCCAATTTTCGCCAGTGTGTTCTCTATAACAAAACCAAAAGCCACAATAAAACTGCTTGAATTACACAAAACCACAGGCTTTACCACGCACATACAGCCGCTGAAAAACCTAACCTCCCATGGCCAGCCACTGCTGGGCCTTCTTATATAAGTCTAAGTTGGCACCTGAGTGTAGATATAATCAGAGGAACCACACTCAGGTGCACAACAAGGTCTTTAGGATGGCTGCCAGTCAGCACAACTCTGGGCGTGTTCCCAGTGCTCCCAGTCCGTGTGCCACAATTACAAGTAAAGATTGGGACAGACGACACAGACAACTGGGTAAAAATATAAAACAAACACAGGGAAGAATGGAGAATGAATGGAGGACGGGTAATTCGGCCTTAGGGTTCCCGACGGCGCGCACTGAGGACTCGAGCAAATTGTTGAAAAAAAATTAACTTCCAGGTAAATTGCGAGATCAGAATTTCCAGTTAAAGTGGTTAATTACAGGAACGGATGCATGCAAAGGGTTTAATGTACTGAATGTATGTAAAGGAAATAAAGTCAGTGCAAAGCAGACGGCTTTAATTCATAGGCAGTTTAACATCTCGTAAACTATCAGCAGTGAAAACATTCGAATGCTCTCAGATACAAAGTGACAATGAAAATCTGAGAAAAGTCCCTGAAAATCCACAGTTAATGAAGTGTGCATGGCTTTTCAATAAACTCACAAAGCACGTATCAGTTCAATTTGTCAACGAAACATTCAAAAATACATATTCAATGTTTCAAACCCAGTTCTAACTTATGCCCAGATGACTTGACCTCCCCTGAGGATAAGTATCATCACACACGAAACCCTGCATTTTCATTTTTCACATTATTTTTTTTTGTGGATTGTTTGTGCCCGAGTACAGATCCTTGAAGTGTGACATAATTTAATAATGGTCAAAACACCATGATACGATGAGTACACATGCTTAGGAAGAAGGCCTTAATAACCATATGAATTAAAGCGCTATAACTACGGATCTACTCTCATAAAGTCGTAAGTCAAATGTTGACATCGAATGTTCTGCCATTGTTGAGTCGGGTCTTATTGAGCAAATCTTTTCCCCTATTGCTATTTCAGGAAGAATTAGCTGTGAGCTGTAACCATCTGCCGGGATCGTGCCCAAGAGCAGCTGCGGGAGGGGAGGTGTGCCTAGATGTAATGGAGGTGTGCCTAGATGTAATGGAGGTGTGCCTAGATGTAATGGAGGTAAGCAGACAACACAAGAATAGTTTAGACAATCTACGTGGCTGTTTTTCCTTGGGTTTGTCCTTATTCTCTTCATTCGTTTACTTTAATTTGTCGTTAATTTGTCAGGAAATTCTCCCACTCTCGTGATAAGAAAATTTTTGTCTATTTATGGGAGTAAAACAATAGTAACTGTTGCGCTGTCAGTTAACTCAGGTGGGACGAGTGTGACTTTGCCCGAGTGGAATCACTACTGGACCTGGGTGGGCATGTTGCAAATCTTTTACTTATTCTTAGACCAATGTTGAATTGAGCCAGACTGTTATCATGTTTATGAGGTTTTAAAATTTTGAAAGTTTGTGCATTTGAGCTTTTGAAATAGGTGCATTTGGGGTCTTGATTAGTTGGATTTGTGCTCTTGGATAGGTGCATTTTAGGTCTAGGATTGATGCAT
This sequence comes from Hiodon alosoides, assembly GCA_025775065.1. Taxonomy (NCBI): domain Eukaryota; kingdom Metazoa; phylum Chordata; class Actinopteri; order Hiodontiformes; family Hiodontidae; genus Hiodon; species Hiodon alosoides. Next base: position 1,757 of record JAOYSI010007360.1, on the reverse strand, counting down.
CTGGGGTTGAGAATAGGTGCATTTGGGGTCTGGGATAGATGGATTTGTGGTTGAGGATAGGTGCATTTGGGGTCTAGGATAGGTGCAGATGATTAGAACAGGGCAGCGCCTGTCTTCTTGGTTCATTCAGTATCACAGGTTGTCTGCATCACAGATAATAACTTTGGACTTAATTAGGTCCGTAGAAGAAAAAAACGGTGTGAGTAACAGACAATACTCTTAATTAATCTGAAATCTTCCTATCCGTGGATTTTGATAATATTTAACAAAATATATTAGGCACATGATTCAGATTTTGCAAAGCAGACAGCTCTGTGAGGTCCTTCAAAGTAGATGAAGTTCTGTTTGATTCAGTACCCTGTTGTGGAGGGTCTCCACTCTCCAAAACTGGACCACATCCAGAACTTACAGTGATTTATTGAACCTTCCTACTATTGCTACCTGAGTGACAGATGTGGGAAGAAGGATTATAATGCTGAAGGTCATTTTTCTAGATTTTCCTGGAACTGTCCGCCCTCGTCCACAATGAGATATTACAAAGCATTATGCCAATTAACTAATGGATCGTTAATGTGCGCTTGTAGGTCTAATTTTCAAATAAGCCTGCTTTTAATTTACTCTCTGATAGATGTATCATTGGTCTTGCCTGAAACTCTTCCATTCTGTATCTTTTTCTGCCGTGTGAGAATAACCTCCCACCACTGAAAAAAGAGGAGTAGTGAGCTTCTTTGGCACGCATTTTGGGGTTTGGGCACTGATAGGCCATACTTAATAGGAAATGAATGAACTAATGAACTAAAGATGGGTCCGGGATGTTTCAAATGAAACATTTCAGGAACACTAAACACAGGAACCAGAAAAACACTGATTAAACTTCAACAGTAAACATCTTACAGATTAAACCCGCCCTGCTGCGGTGGAGACAGGAACCCTCGGCTTCATGCCAAGCGATGTGATGAATGAAAAAGCCGACTCCAGGAGTTTTTCGGAATTTTGCCGGTCCGCTTTATGCGCAGTGTCAAACATGACATTTAGCCCTACAGTTATTATGTTTGTGCCATAGTGTCAATGTCGATGTGGGGTGTGTCTCACCCCGTATCTGCGGTCTCAATGCAGTGTTTTCTCCCTCTGTGTGTTTATATCTGTGCACTGCGGGTATCCCCCTACTGCCTGTTTGACTGTGCGTGCTGTCGTGATGACCTGACAGGGACTTGTGTTTAAATTGAGAATCCAAAACCGACTGCGGATTTGCTGTGAAAGGACAAGGCCACATTCATCCGTCTGGTTTGAGTGAGCTCTGAAGTCACCCCCTCTCATCCATCAGCCTCTTCTAAGTGTGCTGTCGTCGTCACAGCAGATCAATCTCTGTCCCACTCTTTGCAAGCGTGCAGGGATCATTAAAGAAATTCAGTTTTATTTTTCATTTTTAAAAGCTCTGTTTCCTCTCCCTGTGCATTCATGCGCTTTAAGAGACCCACAGAGCACATCTCCTGTCATCCCCGCCAAACTTTGCCTGTCTCATGTTTAAAAGTGTAAATTCAATGCTGCCGTCAATGTTTTTAAACATTTGAAAAAAATAAAGGCCTGTGCTCTGCACCCTGGTGTGGTTGGCTTTCTTTGGACGACAGCGTGCCAAGCTGTCAGTAACATGATGCATCTGAGAGGGCTTGTTTCAATAAGCCTTCGACTCCCAGGGTTTTATTCCGTTTGGAACAAGCTGTACCGCGATTGTCCAGGGCAGCTCCAGTGGAAATATT
>JAOYSI010007359.1:0-12188 GCA_025775065.1 Hiodon alosoides | reverse complement strand
TCTCTCTCTCTCTCTCTCTCTCTCTCTCTCTCTCTCTCTCTCTCGCTCTCTGTGTGTATATATATATATATATATATATATATATATATATATAAACAAAAACTATTTTTAAAAAAACATTTTTTACAAATGTGAAAGAGAGATCGGAATCTTACCACAGGTCCAGCTAATTTTATTATCTGAACGATTTCTTTTTTATAATTGATGGGTATCCAGCTACGCAGGCGTCTTAAACACCCGTTACAAAGAGTATAGGAATTTGACATGGCTTTTGTCACAGAAAAGATCTCAGGGACGTTCCTTTTGGTTTCTGGTTTGTTCCAGTGGCTATTTCCTTCTGACATCCTTATCGCACAATTTCGCTCTCCTGGACTCAAAGCTATAAAGGGGAAAGTAGAAATACCAAGCAATCTGACGTAATACATTTCACGTATTGGACCGTAGCTAGTCCCACGGAATAAGCGTGGTGGTTGGATGGATAACTCCCGCCTCCTTTTATATTACATTTAAAGCGCCCCGGAGGTAATAGAGCGACCAATAGGGAGTTGCTAAACTTAACAATGCGTTTAGCCTACCCGGCATTTCCAAACGTTACTGATAACATCGTGTTGTGTTTATAAAGACTACAGGAGCTAAATAATCATACATGACTGGCAAAATGGTACATGGAGTCTGAAGTCAAACACAAATACACACGTTTTAACTTTTTAGTACATAAAAACAATAGTGTTAGGGTTAGTTTAGTGTTAGTCATTCCTACAAATAGTTGGCTATACTTTCCGATTGCATTGCCGTGCTGTGTTTGTAGTAGTTTGCCATATATGGGTAATAGAAACCACCTTGTGGTGTAATTGTTTAGTGTTAAAACTTGACCGGATAACCTGTACCCGAATAGCAGGTCCCAAAGAGTTTGTAATTACCGACTTTTACCGACGTAGTTCATTCGGTCTCGTTCTCTTTTTTTTTGAATATCACTCAAGATGTAATGATTTATAACATAAACAGTCAAACATCTTAGTAGGCCAGTTGGGATCCCATTGTGTATTGGAACTAACGGGTAAAACATCTGCTCGAATTTTGACGACCGGTCACATGTTACAGAGAAACATTCTGCGTGTAAACTTTATTTAAAAATTATTTAAAAAACAGTGCTTGTTTAACCCTCGTCCCAGGTCTACATGTTATTCAGCAAACCCCAGTCTAGCCTTAAAGATTAAACCTTAGCAGAAAAAGAACAATGTATGCCGGGGCCGAGATGTGCTACAACACAGACTCACAGACCTTGATGGCCAGTGGTGACGTAAGGTTTATTTAGATGAGTAATCTTAACTGTTCTTTTTTAAAACACCGTCATGTTTGTCTGGACTTGATGACTCGCGCGATAAGCGACATCCGGTATCAAAGGCTTAGCAATATTTATGAAAGTTCTGTAGGCAATAAAAAAGCAAATGAGGCTCCATCTATCTTATTGTGGTGAAAGGTGTTACAGGACAGTACATAGACAGTATAAAGGTAGACATACTTAAGAGCTGACCAGTAGCACGACAGTGCATTTATATCACCAAAGTAAACTATGCGGAGCTTTCCCAGACAAAGATCACGTCTGGCCCTGGTCTAGATCACACTTTAAATGGCAACTCTCCGTTGAGAATGCTTTTTAAGTCCAGACTAAACTTAATCTGTGTGAGGGAAACTGCCCCTATACATACGTCATTATTATTTATTTTTTTCCCCAAGGTCGCTGAGTAATCACGTTTTATTTTCTGCGCAATAAAATGCAAGCCATTAAATCTGGATTACTTTCTATGACTAAGCAATATATATATATATATATATATATATATATATATATAAAGAAACCTTTGGAGCACTGTATTGTATCTTTAACTGGTGAGTTTAGTGTGTTAATCTACTGCTGGAAAACCACAACTCAATATAGTGCTTCTGTATCATACACGTACATCAATAAAAGCTGTCAAGTCACCCCCCACGGATCTGACACCAGCCACCTGACCATTTTGCCAAATTCACCTCTGTAATAGTGTGAAAATAGTGTGGGCAAAACTCCAGACAGCTGACTGTGTAGTCGCTTCACTACGAAAGGCCCATGTTGCTCAATGTGAATTACTGGCATTCATCGTGGTCGAGGTCAAAAAACAACCCACAAGCAAGGGAACAAGCAACAGGTATTGCAAACCTATTGTTATGGGACTGGTAAAGCACGTGTTTGACTCTAAAGGAAGTAGTCTTACAGCCAAGCTGTTACGCTTCTGGGTCCGGGATTTCAAATGTTACTCCATCCTGGACATCCACAAGCACACAGGCATTAGAAACAAACAACAAAAAAATGTTTTATGAAACATGCTCTTGACCGGTTTCCACAGAATCTCAAAATGTTCATGCCAGCCCACAAAAGAAGGAACTGTTCTTCCATATCGCTGGTTAGTTTATGTCTAAAAATCACTATTTCTAGATTTTTAAAAAATTCCTTTTTTTATATTTTATATTATTAACTCACTAAATGTTTAGACATCTCATATTTTTAGTGTACGATCAAGCTGATTCTTCAAGCCTTTATTGCTCATATTCATGTTGGGTGTCAATACTTTTTGAAGGCTGTACCTGTGCTTGTGTGGTATGGCTTATTTAGTGGTTTATAAACAGGACGGGACTGTCTGATCATTGTAACTGTGCTTGTGTGGTATGGCTTATTTAGTGGTTTATAAACAGGGCGGGACTGTCTGATCATTGTAACTGTGCTTGTGTGGTATGGCTTATTTAGTGGTTTATAAACAGGGCGGGATTGTCTGATCACTGATCACTGTAACTGTGCTTGTGTGGTATGGCTTATTTAGTGGTTTATAAACAGGGCGGGACTGTCTGATCACTGTACCTGTGCTTGTGTGGTATGGCTTATTTAGTGGTTTATAAACAGGGCGGGACTGTCTGATCACTGATCACTGTAACTGTGCTTGTGTGGTATGGCTTATGTAGTGGTTTGTAAAGGGGATGAGACTGCTTTTCGGAGACTGTTTACGATGTACCCTTTTCGGAGACTGTTTACGATGTACCCTTTTCGGAGACTGTTTACGATGTACCCTGGGGTTACTTCCATGTGCATCGAAATAATAAAGAAGCCCCATTGCTGGGTAAGTCAGGTCCCTAGACTGACCCAACGATTATGAAGAGAGAAATTCCCAACACAACCAAACGGTTCTTTTAAAGCTGTTAATTGAATTTGGGGTCCACCTGTAGAAGTTTTTTTCCCAGCACCAGGATTCTGAAAAACTGATCTTGAACGCTTGTTATCCAATGCATGAGGCGAAAGGGGACTACTCACAGCATAGATCACATAAACAACCAACATCTTCTGATAATCTTGTTTTATTACTGAAGTGTATACTGCAAACATGAAACTACTTCAACACACAGTCAATTTAACTACTAAGGAAACAGCAGCAACAAAAAAAAAAACTTAGATCATTCTCCATAATATTTTCCAATAAAAAAAAAAAAACAATTCTGTATTTGGAAAAAAAAAAACATAATGACAAGATAAATCCCCCCGCCCATAATGTGGATCCATAACGTGAAAGAAAATCCTGCAGTCTTTTCCTCCATCCATTTCACTCTCGACGCAAAGATATTTTTCGTCACAGCTGTACTCATCATCCGACGTGTGCGTCCTCCTCGCCTCGCTCCTAGCCAGCTTCACTTAGCGGCGGCGTTGCTGTGCGGCTGCTGTTCGGCCAGGGCCTGCTGCAGCCGCGTGCGCTTGCGCGAGTAGTGCTGCCAGTGCAGGAGCTGCTGCTCGTCGATGAACTTGGCGCACTGCGCGTTCACCAGCTCTTTGCGGAAGTGCTCGTACTGGAGGAGCTCTAGCATGTGCAGACTCTGAGGGTACCTAATGTAAAAACGGGGAGGAGAGCATGCCCTTATAGAGTGAGTGATAGGGAGTGGATGTGATCTGGCGTGATGCAGGCAAGAGGTGGTGTCGTCACACCAAGGTTTTAAACTCCACAGCAGACAGAATAACTTACTTCAGGTATTTGGCGTATTCCGGGTCCTTCCAGTACAACAGATATTTAAGGTAATTCACAAACGACTTATCGCGCAGATAGCCCCTCTGTGCTAAAACTGATAAGGGGGAGGGGGGAAATGGTACTTAAGACATTTTTATCTAAAACATGAGGTCATGCACGCAAACACATTTTAAAAGTCTAAATTCCAACTACTCGACAGAAAATAAGGTTTTTTTTGTAATTGTATAAAAAGGTCACATACTAATTGACCGGGCAAGGATTTGTTAACTTACAGTTCAAATAATTTGGGTTAGCCAGGCATTGGACGAACTCTAACTCTGACTGGAAACGGTTCCTCGACTGTTCCTCTGTTTGGAATGGAGGAAAACATTTAAAATAGTTAAGAATATTTTACATAGACAAATACATTAGGTTGGAAACTATACCGCATGAAAACAATGTGGCGAACTCCAAAGTACAATGTAATCATACATTTTAATACAAGTCAACATAACCAGTGTGAATTTCGGTAGTCATCATTAGCTACATACAGCAGACAGTTAATAGACAGAAACAAAACAAACCTGTTTCCATGACACTTGCCATAGCTACGCAATAGTTAGCTTCACACTACTGCCAACAAAGCAAATTACACTTTATCATAAAAAACTGTCCAGTATAACCAGCAAATAAAAGTATGCTATATTGGAGTTCAAACAGAATACAATGCCGAATGTCCGAGAGTATACACCATCAACAACATCGCCGCCATTTTGCCGAAAAGCAAGTCGTGAATTCTTCTTTACGTTCCTCCGAAAAATATCACGACACGCGTTTCCCTTTGTAACCGCTGGGTGGAGTGATTAGACTGTAAATCAGTGGTCTCCAACATGATGCCCGTGGGCACCTGGTAGCCCGCGTGTAGTCTGAGTCGCCCGCTGAGCACGTTCTATAAATAGGCTCAATTTTAATTATGGATTTTAGTTATACTTACAAAAAATGAAAAAGTATTATGTTTACATTTAATATAAAATTAAAACATCTTATGAAATCGTCATTTAAAAAATTTAAATATTTAGAAGTTTAAGCATGTTATTGTTAACGTACGTAGCGTACGTTTATCGTAGGCTCTTCTGTGATTTGAGGCAGTAGTAAGCTGACGGGATAAACAAGGTGAAAACAACTACAACAAAAGATTAATTATGGCGGATGGTGCACCAGGTCCTGCAAAAAAGAAAAATACTGTAACGAGGGGTAGGAGACAGAATTTCTCTTCACAAATGTAAAAAGCCTCATCTGTGGGACTAACATCGCGGTATCCAAGAGGCACAACGCGGAGAGACATTTCACCACAATCCACAAGACCTTCATTAGGAGTTATCCACCAGGTACATCACTTAGGAAAGCAAAAGTTAACGAGTTTATGTTAACATTAAACAAGTTAATAAAAGTTTTTTTTAATGCCAGGATATCAAGATATTTCATTATCCCTTTGACATAATGTTGTTAATTGAAAGTTTAAAAAGCACCATTGTGTTTGTATTTATTATAAATTTTTTGAGTATATCAAACAAATATCCCTCTAGACTATTTTATCCATTCAGGGAGCCCTCACTCGCAAAAAGTGCTTGCTATAAATAGTTTCTGACCTGCAAGACCGCAATCCGCATTTCATATCTTTCTACAGCCTAACTCACTAGTTATAGAGTAAATAAAATTAATGTGGTTAAAATCAAAGTCATGGATGGAAAACTTCGCTGGATGGGGAATAAAATATGGTGATAATGCTTCAGTGGGTCTCTCAGTGCTTAGGGAACTTGGTCGCTTTTGGCTCATGAGAATAGTGTTCGAAAGTCGCCGGAGCCGGAACCAGAGTATTCCAGAAAAGTGTGCGGTGTGCAAAACATCATGACCTATCAATGTAACTCCGTGATCAGAAAAAAATAGTCTTTAATATGCCTACCAGTGTCTGAATATTTTAATAAGTATTAGATTTTCTATGCAAATAATCTGATGTACCTGCTTAGCCATAAGGTTCATTTGAACCCCATTTTCGGACAAGATTTTATAAAAACAAACAAACATGAATGTAGTAATGAAATGGTAGCAAAGACATGATCTTGTTTTGGTTGATGTTGGGAACATGTCTTTAATATAAATAAAACAATGAACAGACACTTAGGTTGCAATAGATTCAGATTATAAAAAATAATACAACAGCTCATTGTATGTTTTGTGGGGATGAATGTGAACCAGAAGCAATGCTGACAGTGAAGGGACCCGGGTTCGATTCGAAGTCAGGGGTCCTTTGTGTCGAAACGCGTTGGTTATATGAACACAGGTAGAAATTTCACATAGACAGCGACCTAAGACAGATTCGAACCCATGACCGTTAGCTGTTCGTGTTATGAATATGAGTTTAGGTATTTTACCTTTTTCACATATAATATAACCCTTCATTTTACGAAAATTCGAATCTACAGGGAAAGAAATACAGGTTACACTGTGCTATTAAATCTAAATTGACATCTAGATAAATACGTGTTAATTTCTAAGTGGAATTAATGTCGTTATTATGGTGTAATGGTTTAAATTAGTTTTCGGTTCGTTCTACATATTCTGATTCATTACACTGCCGTTCAGACATATGTACCGTATTAATATACTTAATATTGAAGCAGCACTGCTGTACCAATCATTTTGAAAAGCTTACCGAAGCTGTTGTCCATAGCACCAGTTTGAAGCTTCACTGATATTCCACAAACGAATACCCAGTTTTCTTATGTGCATTCATCAATAATTTAAAAAAAGAAAAATACATTTTTTCTGTAAAAAATACATTTTGTGTATGTGGTGGGCTAGTGTCGTTAGTTTCTATAAACGGCTGACAGTGTTCTTGAATACGGGACATATTTTTTTTTTTGTTTTTATTTTATTTATTTTATTTTAATTATTTTTTTCACTTTTTAAGTAAAAGGCAAAGAGAAGCAACAATGTCGTGGGCTGGAGGATGTTTTGAGTTATATGGGAGTATGTGAGCAGATCTGCCACCACATAAGGGTGGACGCCGTTCATACAAACGGACAATAGCTACTTTGCATTAATCTTTGCAATTAATCGGATTAATTGCATTAATTAAAACTAATTTAGTTTTGGTGTTCTTGCAGACAAATAAAATATTAGGAGCAAAAGTTTAGCTCGGGACACCTTTCATCAGTAACCAAACGTGACTGAAACGCTCTCTAATTTCCGAAAACCGGAAATCCTCAAGTATGCCTATAATGCCAATACATACGCTAACAGCGCACCATGCATGTGGTAGACCCAGTTCACGCAATAATCTAGGCCTTCCTGCTGAGTTGAGAACCACTGATCCACCAAGAGAACCCTGTATTCCCTCTGTTACCAAACACTTAAAATATAAAAAGTAAATAATAGAGAATATAATGTGCCTGCACTTGCTTGAATGGGATAATCGGTGGGTGTTCAAATAGTAGCAGAGAGATAGGGAAGCTCTGTAATTAATTCTGTTTTTCTCCCTTTAGACTCAAGATAACAGTGATGAGGGCCACAAAACGCACTCAGCTTCTCAGTAACTGGTCTTTAGCCGTCTGACATTTTAATTGCCCCGGTGGTGTAAACGTGGCCGTTTCTCTAGGCTGTGAGAACTTTCTGCCTTCCCAGTTTTTTTTTCTTCAATCCGAGTAACTTTGCCGCCATATCATCTCATTTTCCAGCCAGGAGACACAGTTTTGTGTTTGACTCTAATGCATATCAATGTTAGGCCCGAAGTCTGTATTGTAATCCTGTAGCTAAATATTGAAAGGCCATTTGTATTTTGTTTGTTTTTGGTTTCGAGGTGGTCATCAAGAACTGGGAGGGCAAGAGGTGGGCGGTAAGAGCTCCACCTACAACCCACTAAAGGTCGTTGTGGGTTATTACGGCGTCATGAATAACACAGGACCGTGGGGGTTTTCATGACCACAAATCTGCTCTGTGCCCGTGCTGTGACGAGGAAGCATTGCCCTTTTTAGCATATATATGGCACAGAAAGAGGAGTGTAGTCCCAGGACTACAACCCCCACGAGGCCCCAGTCTACTGTTGGCCAGGTGATGTTTAAATACCAGAAAGTGGAGGGAGAGGAGAGACAGAAGGCAATGTGGTCATTAGCACAGATAGTCCCGGTTCTTTGATAACCTTTGGAAAGTGAGACCTGTTGTGTCTAAGATTTTTTTTTAAATAACCTCATTTTAGATAAATACTGTATGTATGTTGTATTAAATCACAAGTTAAAGACTTCTTTTGTGAGTAAGCACTCCATTCAATACAAAACATTTAAAGAATTCTGTCCTTTAGTAATTCAGCTGCGTCTTGTATCTCTAGCCACACACCCAGTACATATTCAGACTGGTCTGATGACCTTGTAAAATAGAGAGCATAAAAATGGCTTATGTGTTGACCATTTATTTTAATGAGTAATGTGCACGCAGCTACACCCTCTGATGACTAAAGAGTGTTGGTGTTGTCATTATCAACAAAATAGTAATTTGGTTAACCTGGCTTATAGCTGAGGACTCATTGCTCCATTGACACATGCCATCCACCCTCAGGAAACATCTATAAATTTCTCCCTGTATGAAGAATCTCTCTTTATAATGTGTTATTATTATCAAGTCCAGTGTGTAGTTACAGCACTCGGACACAGACAACCACATTACGAACTGAACTGTAATTGCAACAAAACAATCGAGTTTGAAGATAAAAAAAAACATATTTTGTTTTTGTTTTTATTCTGCTCGTAATCTATGCCAAGGATTTGTACATAGAGGAGGCACACCTAGAGCAGAGCTAGAAATATCAGAAGTCACAAGATCCTAATATTATAACAGGAAACAAAACAACAAGGTGACACCAACGGGATATTTGTCTGTTTAGGACAAGACAGATACAGTCCATGTGCAAATAAGTACAAATCAAAAGTCAATCCCCATAAATTCCCAATAAGTCCCATATATTTCCCTTTCCATTTGCATCCGTAGTCGTGACAGACAGAGGAGGTACTTTTTTCAACGCCGCAGCGCGGCCGTTAACTGCAAGACTCTGTAAATGGTAACTTCAGTGAAATTACACAAAAAACGTTAAATTACAGACTTTTCAGAACGCTTTCGCGGTGGCAACCATTGCGTCCTAGTGATGGGGGGGCTGCTGTACTCATGATAGCACCCCTGACCAGAGGTATCCTACTACCCTACTACTACTGTCTGGCTGCAGAGTCTGCAGAGTCTGTCCGTTAAGGTAACCCGTAGTATAATATCACATTATATTAATAGTTATATGTAATTCAATTAAATTATAGAAACTAATAATCTAATGGCACTTGAAATATGTATAGAATGCAGAAAGGTTGTTAAATAAGTTCTAATTTAACTCTTTCCTTCCTGTCTGCAATGCGCTTCCTTCCTGTCTGCAATGCGCTTTCAAGCCAATATACCTACACACATGGATTCAACGAGTTAAACGATATAACTGAACTACATTGCTACTAAATATTTGCAGAGACTCTTAAAAAAATTAACATCATCAACATGGCAAATAAAAAGATGGCCTAGTTAAATTTGTTGACATGAGCATAAACGTGTTTAAATAGACAGCTATTACAGAGTTTCCAAGGCGAGGAAGCTTCATTTGTTTTCAGAGTCTTTCTTGGATATCACAGTAGTATCCGGACAATAAAGCTGAGATTAATTCAGGCTCTTGACCCAGGTCTTCGGTGTCACTGTGGAGTTGCCCCCCCCCCCCCCCACCTGGTGCTCAACCATGGCAGCCAATGGCCTCCCGCCACATCTCGGTACTCCCCCGTGTGGTCTGTGGGTTTCGGAAAGGGAAGAGGTGGGAGGGGAGGGGGTGGGGGGCCTCGGAAACACTCCCGGGGCCCCTCAGACCCCTGTGGTGTTGGCCCAGGTAGGAAAGGTGTCCAGGTGGAACATGGCTCTGCCCCAGCTGTTGATAGCCAGGGTGACACAGAAGAGCCCGATGACGTTCATGACTACGCCAGTCCTTGCCTGAGAGAGAGGAGATCATAGCGTATGGAGTGACAATTTAAGTGCTACTGTTCACATTCAGACTTGCATTACGTAACATATTAAACACATAAATGCTTTGTAAGACAAGCAATGTAAAACAAAAGCAGATTCATAGGATGTTTATTTTGCACCATTGATGGAGACGCCTACTGGTCCTATAATTTATTGTCTTGTTAAGTCCTTTTCCCGTGCGGCGCAGACACTCACCATGTCGGTGACCTTGAGGTAGCCGTAGGAGAAGACAATGGCATTGGGTGGCGTAGCAACAGGCAGCATGAAGGCAAAAGAGGTACTGAGAGTGCATGGCACCATGACGTACAGGGGATTCACCCCTATAGACTGGGACTGCAACACAGACATGAGGTTTAGTCCTATAGACTGGGACTGCAACACAGAAATGAAGTTTAGTCCTACAGACTGGGACTGCAACACAGGCATGAGGTTTAGACCTACAGACTGGGACTGCAACACAGACATGAGGTTTAGTCTTACAGACTGGGACTGCAACACAGACATGAGGTTTAGTCCTACAGACTGGGACTGCAACACAGACATGAGGTTTAGTCCTATAGACTGGGACTGCAACACAGACATGAGGTTTAGTCCTACAGACTGGGACTGCAACACAGAAATGAGGTTTAGTCCTACAGACTGGGACTGCAACACAGGCATGAGGTTTAGACCTACAGACTGGGACTGCAACACAGACATGAGGTTTAGTCTTACAGACTGGGACTGAAACACAGACATGAGGTGTAGTCCTATAGACTGGGACTGCAATGCAGACATGTGGTTTAGTCTTACAGACTGGAACTGCAACACAGACATGAGGTTTTGTCCTACAGACTGGGACTTCAACGCAGACATGAGGTTAAGTCTTACAGAGTGGGACTGCAACACAGACATGAGGTTTAGTCCTATAGACTGGGACTGCAACACAGACATGAGGTTTAGTCTTACAGACTGGGACTGCAACACAGACATGAGGTTTAGACCTACAGACTGAGACTGCAACACAGACATGAGGTTTAGTCCTATAGACTGGGACTGCAACACAGACATGAGGTTTAGACCTACAGACTGAGACTGCAACACAGACATGAGGTTTAGTCCTATAGACTGGGACTGCAACACAGACATGAGGTTTAGTCCTATAGACTGGGACTGCAACACAGACATGAGGTTTAGTCCTATAGACTGGGACTGCAACACAGACAGGAGGTTTAGTTCTTCAGACTGGGACTGCAACACAGACATGAGGTTTTGTCCTCTGAACTGGGACTGCAACACAGACACGAGGTTCAGTCCTATGGATTGGGACTGTAAAACGGACATTAGGTTTACTTCAGTACTACAGTAACCCTACTTCTAACCCTCAGATTTGACCTTGGGATGTAATGGACCTGAGATTTACTGAGGCTGGGTCTTTACTGAGACAACACTCGGTGGAGACATTGCGCAATCTCGAAAATGTTCAGTTTCTCCCTTTGCTGGATTACGCCATGCCACTTGTAATTTATAACAGGTGCTGAATGGCATGCAATTCATTACTGTCAGAAGATTAATGCTGTGACAGGGGATCACAGAATGATGACACACACATAAAACGCACAATGAGAGACACAGAAAAATGCACACACCCTACTAAAAGAACAATTTTGTTAAGTCTGCTGTCAACAACCACTAAGTAGCAGTGATGTGAAGGTAAAGTCCATGCTTTCATAGACACATGACAAACGCAGAGGTTCCCTGCAGCCAGCCTCGTACTTTCAAATCCCCGGACTCTCTGAACTGATCTGTATTTGGATCACTGAGCCGCTCTCTCTCTCTCTCTCGCTCTCCCTTTCTCCCCCCTCTCTCTCCCTCTCTCTCTCTCCCTCTCTCTCCCTTTCTCCCCCCTCTCTCTCCCTCTCTCTCTCTCTCTTCCCCCCTCTGTCTCTCTCTCCATCTATCCCCCCTCTCTCTCCCTCCCCCCCTCTGTCTCTCTCTCCCTCTATCCTCCCTCTCTCCCTCTCTCTCTCTCTCTCTCCCTTTCTCCCCTCTCTCTCTCTCCCTCTCTCCCCCCGTCTCTCTCTCCATCTA
>JAOYSI010007357.1:0-12189 GCA_025775065.1 Hiodon alosoides | reverse complement strand
CTTTCAAAATATAAAATAAATAATATAAACAAATAAACAAAAAAATGTTTTAAACAAACACCAAAAGAAAAAGGGAGGGAATATTTCTTGTGACCATCCTTTGCCTTTAGAACAGCAGATCTACTCTTAGGAACACTTTTATGACATTTGGCATGTAGATTGGTAGATTTTGGAGAACTTGCCACAGTACTTTGGCTTTCTGCCTTGCTTCTGTCTATCCAGGTAATCACAGACAGCCTCGATGATGTTGAGATCAGAGCTCTGTGGAGACCATACCATCTATGGCAGAATGTTTCTACTGACGCTAATGGAGAACACAAAAAATAAACCTGAAAGACTACATTTGTGTAAAAAAAGCTAGGGTGTTTAAGACTTTTGCACAGTACTACATATATAAACATATATATATATATATATATATATATATATATATATATATATGTAGAGACGGGTAACAAAATTTAAGGAAAAACATAAAGTGTCTCAGTAAGGTGTCACCACATGCTGCCAGAATAGCTTCAATGTGTCTTGCCCTTCTATGAGTCTCTGGAACTCTACAGGAGGGATGGAACACCATTCTTCTAAAAGATATTCCCTCATTTGGTGTTTTGATGATGGTTGTGGAGTGCGCTGTCCAAACTCTACCATAGGTGTTCAATTGGGTTGAGATCTGGTGACTGCGAAGGCCATGGCATATTATTCACATAATTTTCACACTCATTCAGTGACCCCTTCGAGCCCTGTTGATGGGTAGAAATGTTTCACCATGGGATAAAGATGATCACTCAGAATAACTTTGTAATGATTTGCAGTGACACATTTGCTACCTGGAGGATATCGCCACTCAGATTCCTCAGAGGCTCCTCAGTGGGTCAAAATGAGTGACAAGTATATCACCCTGAGGAATGAAGTGTTTGCAGTGCTTGCATACTGGTTCCGTTAAAAATGTTTAAAAAACAGCACTGCGTCATCATACTGCTTACTTTAAAACTCACCTATACTGTGTCTTAGACCTGCGGGAGGAAACCAGAGCTGCCGGAGGAAACCCACACCAATGCGCAGAGAACATGTAAACTCAATACCCTGGAACTCAGTGCTGCGGGCACCAGTGCTAACCGCCAAGCCACCGTATATTATGAAGTGTGTTGTTTAATGTATATTGGTTTAGTATATTTTATTTTTATGCAGTACTTTTGCTATCCCGGTTCAATAATATAAGAATGATTGTACCATAAATTCTGCCTAACAAGCAACAGTGAGCGCCTCAACCTTAAAATGCTTCAGGCTCCAAAAATAACTTTAAATAGTAAGCTGTTTTCAGAGTAATATCCCCCTAATTAGTGACATAAAAATTGCAAAAGAAAGGAAGCTTCAGATAAATGTTTAACTGCCAGATTCCTTTCTATTTTTCTGATTTCGTGATCCAGACTTGTATTCATAAAACTGTCCATGGATCGTCTGTATGATCGAAGTACAACTGACTGCATGGCATTATGTGCTATATGTAGAGTAAGCTCATTTGAAAGTGTACTTCTGGTCAGTTCATTGTTTGTCTTGTTCCCTTATGGTACGAACCCTGCAACCACATTGGGGAATCCACAACCATCTCTGAGACATTATTTATTATTATATTTAATACACCATCGACAAATCTTATTCGTGAGGTTCATCTCTGACTGGAGGTAAGACACGGCCCAGGGGGTGCACAACAAGGCTGCCAGGTCGAGAAATCGTTGTTTTGGCAGAACTGTAACTCAGATTGTATACCTAATGACTGTGGATCAAGCCGGTAATGTACCAGGTTTTGCTTTCTATCATTTTATGTGAAGAACAGTCAACACACAACTGCACGAAAATGGATCAGCAAAGATTTATTCCGCTCGCATTGGAGCAGGTTTCACTCACGTCTCTCTCTGTCATTACAAGCTGAGTCCACGGGACAATGGGAACTGCCCCAGCCATGCATGAGAACCAGACACATTACAAACAACATTCAGAGTCCCTGTGCCACTCCTCTGTCAATCTATATAATCTAATAAGAGAAGTGTTTGCCAATAGAAACATTGTATCTATTAGCCTCAGGTGAGATTACTGCAAAGTTAGACCTGTTAAAGGCTCCATTTATTTGTGAAATGCAGTTCTTTGCACCAGTTTTATCCTACAACTTTAGGAACACTGATGGTTATTTCTGCATGTAAAACTGCACTGTATTCATCTAGTCACTGGTGAATAACGTGGCAGAAAGTTATTACATATATCATGCCAAGATCCAGAAATCTATACTCACATCATAAACCTCCACCCACAGAAAAATGTAACAGCTTATTATTGCTATTTACTGGTATTTATCATGCTGTCTTTCCCCGTGAGGCCCTGTGATCAAAACAAAATGTGTATTTTTTTATCATTTAATAGAACCTGTGGATTGAGGTATCGATTTGACAGTTCATCACATGCAATAGGCAGGGCTGAATAGTGAGGCCCCTGGGATCTTATTTGAGAACCTCTTTACGAAACCAATTGGTGGAGAGCAGGGATTCGGTTTGAGGTGTTTCACTGTGCAATTTCCGAGCTTGGCAGGAGGGGAAATCCTCTCGCCTTAGTCATGCCTCTGTAGGTCCCACATGCTGGGCAGCAAATAAGAAATATCTCCACAACTCATGGGCAGTAAATGAAACCCTGGCAAACACAGTGGCACCTGAGCAATTACCTTAACACGGCACCAGTCAGAGACTCCGGTACCAGTGTAAGTCATTTACCCAAGGCAGATTTCAGACAGATTTAAGGGTGTGAAAAGGAAAAGTAGTACACTTAAGGTGAACCCAGTCGTTTCTGCAAGTAAACGTTTCTTCCTCATCTTTGAGTCTCTTCTCTGCAACTTCTACAACTTCTACTTCTAAGCCTTTTGCTCTGACAACCAAGGGCATTCTTTGACAACACTTGTAGGCAGTGATTTTCATTCTACTGCCCCTAGGGTTCTGTTGGTGTTCCATAGCCTATAACTTGCTCACTCTAAACAAGGGCTCTTTTTCTTCTGAATTTGGGGTGTAACACAAGGTGCCAGGGCATTTAATCTCTCCTTCTTGTTCAATTATGCCGTATCTGTCAATATACACACAGCCAATCATGCAGGTATCACCTTCCATCCTGTAATTCATGGTGGCAATGAAGTCAAGATATTCATTAAATTTATTTACATGGGAACAAATATATCTCTCAATGCTCTCCTACACTTATAAACCTGCATGCACCAGCTGGCTCATTGGAGAGTATTGCCTGTGGGGAAATGATAACAACATTTTGCTGATGCTCCCACCCAGAGAGACTCACAGGGCCTGCATGGTGAAATTCAATGTGCTCTCAGCTCCGCTCCCCTCTGTCCTGCCTTACCAGCAGGTGCACCGCCCTGTGTGCCAAATGTCAGCATTGCGAGTCAAACCTCACGTATTTCTCTCCTGCCCTCTATTACTGCTATTTTTATAGGCCGGTCTGGTTTTTTGTAGCTTTTCCTATTAGCAATTTGCGCCAGAGCTTGCTTCCTGCTAACTCATTGATCCCCGTACGGCAGGCCCTTTAGTGTTCTGCGACCCTGTGCATCATGCTGTGAATTAGAAACCATGTGCATTGTTGAGCGGGCAATTTGCTGGGTGGACTCAGAAGTGGGTACAGGGTCAGCGCGCTCAGCTGCGTTAGTGTGCGTGAGGCTGGCATGGGGAGGACGGTGGGTAAAAGACAGCTGAGAAACAGTAGGAAAAAGAACATACTGAGAGACCAGTAGAGAAAAGGAAACAGAGCACTTCCTCCTTGAATGTTGATCTAAACTATTATTACTGTTTTTTCTATTTTGGCCATTGCAGTTCGACACTTTGCTAAATAGCTGTGTTTATGTTCTCTGTGAACTGGAAAATGCAGAAAAGTGAATGCAAACTCAGGTCCATGACAGGTGGAACGGCCATGGACTGCGCCATGGCAACAAGCAGAGGTTGGATGACTCATGTTGAAGCCATCCGTACTCTCCAGTGCCAGCTCAAAATAGCCTGCCTCTCCATCCGATATCAGCAGATTTCACATAACAGTGCACCTTGAAAACCACAATGCTCTAAACTGAAACAGTTTCTGTGAAACATCTTTGTGTGTGAGTGTGTGCTGTCCCATAACAGGTTTGCAGTAACTTGGCCATCTACTGTGCTAGCTTCCCCCAGCATGCAATAAGGATCCACAACAAAAGTTTTATTAGAACAACTCATTTCCCATGGTCGTACTTATAAAAGAGAGGTGTTAAAATGTACCCACAAACCTCAAAAAAAAAAAATTATATATTTAATGCTAAAAACGCATATAGGAAGCAAGGACATATACATTCCTTTTGGTGGATTACAAAGTTAATGCGATTCAACAGGTCAAGTACGTTCAATGGCCAATTTATCATATTTTAAAAGATTTAATAAGTAAAATGCTAGCTTTAAAACAATTGAATACTCTTGGCTCCCTTAGTTAGCATGCCTAGTAGTGCATGCCTAGTTGATCATTTTAACAAATGCCCCTCCCACTTCTTAAGAATCTCAAATGATTTCAAAATGTACATAAATAAATAACAGTTGTTCTAAGTAATACATAATTATTGATACAGACTTATTATACTTACTTAAGTTATGGATATTAGTTAGTTAAAACAACATAAATATAACGTAAAGTAGTCAACTAATCTAAAACAAAGACGTCTTTCACCAGGCACATTTCTCAGATCTTTATCATAGGCCTCTGTCACCAAGGCACTTGAAAACTGTCTACCAGTGGATAAGGCATGGGGGCCCAGCTAGCTTGCTGTTCCATGCCTCTTTGGCCTGTCCCCTAAATACATCAGGACAGGCAGGCATACAAGCAGGGAGACAGACAGACACAGAGAGCATGGCATCACACAAAAACTGAAGAGAAACTTGTCTGGAGTTTAGTGACTGAGCACCATGGACAGACAGACTGACAGACAGGCAAAAATAGAGAGCATGGCATCTCACAGTAGATAAGCGATGGGCGGTTATAAGGAAAATAATTATAACAATATTTATAAAGGCAATTAACAATAATTGAAGAAATCTATAAAAAATTCTTCATGAACATTGTCAGCCTATCCCCCCTTCAACCCCTCCTTTCTACTAGCGTAATAACCCTTTCCCGAAATTTGCTTGCCTCTCAGGTCATATAGAGTCTATATGTATAGTGTAAAGTCCAGTGCAAGTTTGAGGTAGATGAGTAAGTAAGTAACGTGCAGAGTCCAGTGCAAGTCCAAGGCAGATAAGAAGTAAAGTGACGGGCAGGCAGTTGTGCAGGTGGGAAGAAGTGGAGTTGAGAGTGGTCCAGCTGTGGCAGGGAGGGTGATGGTGAGAGTGAAGGGGACTGATGGTCCATACAGGGGGGTGAGGGGTAGCACTTTCTTGAGGTTGAAGTGATTAAAATCCCCAGCCATAATATGCACAGCCTCAGGTGGAGGGCAGTGGCCGGGCGTGTATGACCTCTACAGCCCCGCTATGCACTCGTCAGAAGTCTGCAATAAGCACACTAAATGACGAGAGAAAGGTCTCTACCTTATAAGACCTTATCATACCAAAAACATTACAAACAACCAGTTTGTAACAACCAGAAATTCAGTGCATAAGGAGGGAAAGAGACCGCTCCCCCCTCAGATGCTCGATGCCCTGTAATTAAGCCTGCAGCTAGCTACGACTACGGGGAGGTCAGGTAATAAATCCAAAACAGAAATAGAAACAAACAAGCCAGTGGGCTTAAACCAAAAGGATGTCGCTTGTGCGGCCCTTGCCAGTTCTTGCACGGCCTGTCTCTGTTTTCCCAGGTTTGACCACTAACCGCTTTCTCTTCCAGGGCCCTGAACGAGCAGCAGTCTAGGCTCAGCCCACTCACACAGAATACACAGTTATGTTTAGAAAGAAAGTTAGTTATCTTTTGAAAGAAAATAAGTAATAAAAGAACTTGAGCTGTTGTGTATTCTCTGATGATTGTTTGTGTGTGTATATAGTCAGAAGGGAAATGGGAAGAACAAGGTCAGGGGGATATGCAAAAAAGGCCTGGCTACACGTAATAATTTATACTTGCATAAGGTGGGTGTAGCTGTATTATACCAAATGCACGTAATCTGCATGAAGCAACATAATTTGAGCAATTTACAACGTAATGAATGCTTGTTTTATTTAAAATGTCACGATCTACACTGCTGCCAGAAATCAACCATCCTCTCCAATTTAAGTTACAAGTTACTGTGCAGAAAGAAACAAAACCCAGTCAGCTCATATAAAACTCTGCAGAAAGGATTTTGACAGTTTAAGAAAAACACAGTCCTTCACCAGTCTAGTTCGCTTTGTCAGTGAAAAACAAACATGCTATTCTTACAGAGGTCGCTCTAAAGACCTGTATAGTTCTGGAGATTATAAAATATCATTCATGTGTTTCAGTTCACACAGCCCAACCAGAGAAGATCTGCTTGTTAAACCAACAATAGGTACACTTTAAAAGTTTGTGTGACTTTAATAACATTGTACCCACCCAAAAATCTTACAGTCATTTCAATTCTTGAACACAGTTTTTCTGTGCTCTACATTAGCTGCGGTACTGGAAAAAATATACATATTTATTTCAGAAACAGGCTGATTGGCACATAGATAAACATCCACTCACTGGCGTAACTGTGCAGATACAGTGATTTTGTATGGGGTGCTTTTATGAGTCACCAAATGATCTTATGACTGCTGGCAGACAAAACATTAAAGTGACATGAAGTGTCTGCATTCTACTTTTAAATTCAGGTCTTAATTTATTGTTTCAAAATGTGAGTTATTTCCTTGCCGTCATTCAACAACTTTTGTTCATAACCTTTAACAGCACTGACGTGATATTAGATATAGCCTGGGCAGCGTGCTTTCACAGCAAGGCATTTCAGGATTTCAGCATGATTGGCACCTATGTAGTGTATCTTCCAGCAGTACAAAAGACGAAAAGAGAACACATTCTTGGAGAACTTTTAGTAGAACATTTAAGTGTAACTTAGGTGCCCAATCATATCCATTAAATGATAAAAACACCACATCCTCTTCCTCCTCTTTTGAATTTAGCCTTCATGTTGCTGTTGTGGACCTACCTGTGACATGTGTTCATGCACGGAGAGGGTCAGAAAGCTCACCTCTGAAACCCACTGAGATAAGAATGTGATTTACATCTGCATGGCTTTTTATCTATGTGTGCAGATGTACTTTGTGATTGCCTTTTAATTCCTTCATTTCCTCCATTGCTGTTTTGTAATTTCACAGTTGAAGGTATCCAGACATGCACAGAGAATGAAATAAACAGCCTGTGCCCTTTCTGGTACGCAGTCATGCATTGCACGTGATTATCAAACAAATTACAAATGAATCAGAGACATTTCATGCAAACACTAATCTGCATAGCATAGGTTGGAACGGTTTTTCTGTCCAGAAAGAAGGTCATTTCTCATTTACACATTTGAAAAGAGTGCCTTTGTTTTTTTTTGTCTGTTTGTTTTTCCTCCTCTGTGCTCACAAAGGCCCATACCATGCCTTCTTAGGAATCCTAAAAGAGTCCCGTTGTTTTAAAGTTCTTGTTTTTTTTGTTTTTCTCCAGGATTCATCAATTAAGATTATTCCAAGTTTCTTACTGGTCTTGGCTATTATTGAGCTAAAGGAGCATGGTTTTGTGACAGAACAATAACGTAATAAAATAAAAAAGATAAAATAGAAAATAACATTATGGAATGTTCATGTTTATGGAAGGTGTTTTGCGGTGTGTTCCGGTGTGTTCCTCAGTTCACATTGTGTGTTCACAGGTCATCTCACCATTATCCAATAATTACACCAAAATTTCCCATGATCTATTCCTCCCTAGTGGGTATTTCTCAATAATACCAACATCAGTGATGTGCTGATAGAAGAATGTACCACTTGTTACATTTCAATACTCATTCATGGCAAATTACGGTGCAAGAACATGTTCTCTCAGTTTAAGAAATATATATATATATTTTTTTTTTACTTACTTTATCTTTACTTACTTACTTTTTATTACTTTATCTTAGCTATTACGACCCAGTTCCAGAGACCTTGATGTTGCTACCAGGGTTTGTTTCTGCTGTTGAATATGGTCAGATTTAGTTTTATTTTAAATTCTTCCAAATACAAATACAGACATGTATGAATACAAATACTGGAAAGCGAGTACAAATCATTCTTATAACCCTAGACTTGAACACTATAATTCACTACCAGAACTGTTAGTCTCCTGGTCTTGGGACAGGCCTCTGTACACAAGGGTGGGGCTTTCATGGGTGGGGCTACCAATTCAGCATGCATCAGAAAATGGAGCTGGTTGTGATACAAAGGCATCAGTAAGATGAATAGCCAACTGGAGCTGCTAAGAGTTGAAGGCTTAGTGCAAGTCCGAAGGGATAGGTGCATGTTTTGATGGAACCAAGCTGACATGCAAGCTGAATGTCGATTAAATGTCTGTGTTGCCTTCTTTTGTGGACTATACAGGGAAGGTAAAGGTATGAGGCCTGATTCAAAACTGATCAATGAGTTTAATACAGGTCCATCTGTCTGCGGGGCTGTCCATATACCTGCTTTTAATCAACTAATCAGGATTAACTCCTACTCCATTCCTAAATGATTAGGCTTTTCAACAAATTAATTTGAACTGCGGCAGATGGCATTAGCTCTTCCACCAATCGTCAAAGGAGGCACAGATCTTTCCAATGGCATTTGAGGGTAAGTTCAACAGCTGGAGTTCTTTAAAAATCAAGGCTCAGTCAGACTAAATTAATTAGAAAACACAAATGCATTCAAGCCAGTGAATTCTTGTGATAAGAGACCCTTCGCTAAGAATTACCTCCTAATATAGTTGGAAAACTCATCATTCATCTTACAGCACATTTACTTTCCTGAGAAAGGGTATTTCTCAAATAAGCCAAGAAATTGCTTTATATGCATAAGGTAATGGATATTCAAGAAATATTGTTTACTTTTGAGAAGACTGTGACAAGCTCCTCTCAGTTCTAAGAAGTTGTAGATCCCTTTAAGATCTCTGTCAGGGGTCACGCTGGGGCCGAAACAGGACGGCGCCATAAAGGTTTGGTCTTCATGAAAACGTGTTGCGGGGTGTGTAAAGGTTTTCAATCTTCCCCAGATCTTCATATCCAAATCAATTCGATAAGCGATTTCATCACCATCACCTTGCTCCAATAGAAACAACTCACATAAAGAAAACTGTCGATCATTCTGACTTGCTGCGAGCAAAGTATGACTACATTTAAGGGTGAGTGATGGGTGCCATTATAAGGCAACTTTTTCTTCATAGTTAAAAGTTACATTTATAGAGTTCAATATGTGTTACAGACGCACAGATGCTACAACCCCCCTGCCATTCTCAGCATAACTTCATCCTGGGCTGAAGTCTGAAGAAGTGAAGCACAAACACAGTTATTACCTTGTGGTGGATGTTCTCACAGGAAAGTCTGAATCTGAATAGCACAGGGCCTTCCCAGCAGCTGGCACACTATTGTACATGTTGGGACCAGTTTGGCCCAGGGCTGATTTCAATTGGTGGTCTTGTCTTTGGGTTATTATAAAACCACTGTGAAGGACAGCTAGTATAGGGCAGTAATGCCAGAGATACACTGCCAGCTCTTCACTACCATGGAGGAAGGCAGAATCTGATACATCTAAACGGTTGCCCGAGTTCCGATGCTAACGTGATTGCAAATAAATTTACTAAAGAGTGAGGTTCATGGAAATCGATCCTGGACGTATTCTTATATTTCTGTTTTTGGCATCATTGTGTAATGTTTTCTCATCCCCACAGTTAAAGGGTTTCCATTTGAGGGATTCGATTCTGGAAGTATAAGGCTTGTAATGTAATGTCGTTTCAGCCAACTGCAATATTCAGCTGTTCCATAATAACTATTCACTATGTAATGTAAACTATGTTCATCGACATGCCAATATTACTGTGAATAATATAAGTACATTATGTTTTAAGTTCTGTGACTGTATTTTAGAATATTTACTACCGTGGGAACTAAATTTACCATTTATTCTCCAAGATAATGATGGCAGGCTCACTCCCTTCTGGTTATGTAGATGATGCTGGATGAAATCTAACACAGAAAAGGTGAGGAAGGCGAAATGTCATTGGTCAGCGTGCCAAAGTGTCAGTCTCTGGTCAGCAGGGTCAGAGGGAATGTGTGGCCATTTAGAAGAACAAGGTAGTGACCTGTAATGTCATTTTGGGCCCCGTAGCACACCGGCCTCCTCGGCTCAGGAATAATCGGTGACATAGCTCCCAGGTTCTCCAGGTCTTTTCCCCGTGAGTTTATTTTTGCAGTTTAACAAACAAACTATCCCCCTCACGGGTTCACCCCAAACAAACAAAAAATAACTAATAATAACAAACCAAAGGAAGAACCGAAATTAATAATAAGGCAAACCCTTAATGCCAGCACTCCGGTGCCAACTTGCGTTTGTTTCTTGCAATCCGCCTCCGTCCTCGTCTCTCTTTGTGCGTCTCCTCTCTGGACGTCATTCTCCCACCCGGCTCCTCTCCTGACTTCCAGCAGCACCTACTGAGGGATCACAGGCTGTTAAATGACTTTAATTTTTACCGTAATCCTCAGCCGGTGCTGGTGGGCGTGCCCGAACCTCTCCTGTTCGTGTTCTTGAGACCGACGTGTGGCACAGGCCCCTACAACACCAAACAACACTGTCAGAATGTTCAGGTGCAAAGAGCTTTCCTTTGTGTCTCTTCTCTATTTGTAAGCCCTCACCCATTGGTCAGGCTCTGCTCTTAGTAGGCGGGGAAGACTCTGATCTCCATCATGGCTATATCACCTTCCCTTACGTCACACCACTATTTTGCTTTTGTATGCTGCCATAGTTTATTCCCGCAGAGGTTACATACATAGTCACAGAAGCACTATACACAGGACTTCATATACTCTCCATCCCCTCGATTGTCAGCTCCTAAAAATATTTAGCTTTTCTTGAGTATTTTTCCTCCCCCTCTCCTTATTGAGGGAGAGATAGGCTGTGGCCAACCCAAAGAGGGATATCATCTGCGGTGCAGTCCTGGAAGTAAGGACCAAGAACAAACTACCTGTAGTGCACTTTTGGCACTGTTTTCCCTCTGTAAAATGCAATCTGTTGAGGGCTTTCTTTGAAATTCAATTTGTGAAAATGTAATATGACTAATATTGATTGATTGATAGCTGAATCCTGGACTTAACCCTCTGAGTTTATGAGGTTAAAAACAAAATTTCAATTGCATTTTGAATGGTAGGAGTGTGTATTTCTCAGAAGCCCCGTAGTCGGGCATCTAAGCAGGAAACCCCCAGAAAACACAGCATCATGACCTTTTCTCCCCAGTAGTAAAGGCCTAAGCCTACCATCAATTTAAAATCTTTCTGACAGAGGGTCATAATACAGCAAACCGCATTCCCGCCTCAAAATCCTTCAGGCCGGAATACCCCTGGACAACTGGTTTTTCACCAGGTGACAGTGATTGTACCTCCAAGGAACATGGTTTTACCAGAAAGGGAGAAAGAACCAGAGAAGGGACATTTAATAAAATTCATGCCAGAATGTTGACTAGTGTTCACATTAACTGATGCACAGCAGAGCATTTGAGGATTCATAAAATATATAGTCTATGTCTGTGTAAGTGATTCTATCAAAATAACAAAAAAATATTAATTAATATTCATTGAGCCTACCTCACACTAGAGGGCAGCATAGTAACAATAGCCTTTTTTTGTGTTGTGTATATGTGTATAGGTGTATTATATATATATATACTTCACAGAGCCTTGATCTCAGAAGTATTGTGATCTCAGAAGTAAGTTCTCCAAGATGCTCAGAACAATATACCTGCCGACTGTCAAATAAAACTGCACAACAGTGTACCTAAGAAAACTGATGCAGTTTTAAAGACAAAGGGTGCTCACAACAAATATTCCCTCCCAATTATTTTTTTTACGTTTGTTTTAAATTATTTTTTGTTTATTGTCCTTTATAGTATTTCTTTTACTTATTTTAGTATTAAATTTTTAATTTAACTATTTTTTTATTAATTTCTTCGCTAATTAAAAATCTATTTTTTACACTTGTCTCAGACTTT
>JAOYSI010007356.1:0-12190 GCA_025775065.1 Hiodon alosoides | reverse complement strand
AGGCTACACTGTTTTCTGCGAGGGGCATCTGGCAGATGAATTGTGATGGCTGGGACGCCCATCAGAGGGGGCAGATATAGCTATTTGAGGATGGGCTGGGCCAAACTCATCTGGTGCAGCATGAGATCGACACGGACGATGCGCGACTGGAGATGCAGCACGCAGGCAACACTGAGCCCCCAGACTACACCTGGGCTTTACCAGTTGTGATGACCATGAAAAAAGGTAACTGAATGAAGTGAAGAGTTAGGACTTCAACCCCATCGCGCCACGCGTTGAGTTGTGCCATTGTGCCACGCGTTGAGTTGTGCCGTTGTGCCACGCGTTGAGTTGTGCCATCGTGCCACGCGTTGAGTCGCTGGATTAATTGATGGGGTCAACCTTGTTATCCTCTCTGGCTGGTACCCCTCTCCCTTGAAGGCCTAAGGCTAAAGCTAGGCCTAAGACCACTTTCTGCTTCAAAAGAGGGCTGTGGCAGTTATACGCCCGCCACTTTTGAGTGGTTGATGGATATCAAACCGCTCAGGAGTGCTTTGTTTATCTCGAGTCATGTTCTTTATACCTGGTCTCATGTTGCATGAGATTTATACATGGATTCTCTTGCATTGATGCTCCAATCTTTTTTCCGGCAGCAGAAAAACAGGGCCTTCATGTGGATTGAGTAGAGCCAGGAGCCTTCAGTCAAGGACCCCATTCTTGCACCACCTGACCCCACCTTAATGTTTTTCCTGGATACTGATGCTAGTAATATGGGCATGGGTGGGGTTCTAGCTGGGGTGGGGCCTGGAGTGGATAGAGTGGGGTTCTATAGCCGGTCATTCAATAAAGCTGAACACCACTACCATGTCTCCCACAAGAACCTTGTCGCTGCCCTGCTGGATAGGGTTGGATCATGTCACACCAATGCAGACTTTGCTTTGTGTTAACGGCCTGATACATAAGCTTGGTCCGATCTGGAGATAGAGGCAACTGGGCTTGCACAAGACTCACACCACCCCACTGCATTCACAGAGTGATGCTGGCGCTGGCGGTGCAGTTGGCTATCCTTACTGCCAAGTACCGGCGTGACTGGGACACACACCTACCCCTGGTTCTCACTGCGTGCCACTCTGCATTTCAAGGCTACATCTCACGTACCCCTTCACTGCACGGCTCACCACTGAGATTTGTATACCTGCGGAATAGGCCTTCGGCAGACCTCTTGACTCCCCTGCTACTCCTTCAGGACCGGAGTATGCCGGGAGGCTCCAAGACAAGACGAGAGACGGCGCACACCTTTTCTAGAGGGGAGATGGTGAATGCTGGTGTGAGACAAAAGTTGGACGTGCATGCCCAGGCTAGGCACTCTAATGCTGGGGAACTGGTCTGGGTTTCACTGCATCGGGAGAGATCAGCCCCCTATAAGTGGGCCTCCTCACCCCTTCAAACCCAAGGGACCCTGGGACCTCTTATCTCCATGGCCACTATGGCGTGTATAGTCTTTGTGTAATGTCAGTGTTGCATTTGTGCTTCTAACCCTATTACCAATAGTATTAGTGTTGTCAAAAGATAGTGTTTTCTTGGGCCTCCATGGTAGCTCTGTTAGTAAAGACACTTGTCCGTTAGTCATATCAATGTCTTTTCTGTCATCGATAGCATGAATATCAAGAGAGGAACATCATAGCATCGTAACCTCTGTTTTGGTTGTAGTCGGCAGTAGTTGCTGAAAACTTCCGTTAACCACTTCCATAATGTACTGTTTCTTTTAAGTGTAGGCGACTGATATACAGTTGTTTCATTTAAATATTTAGTCTTCTCTGATGGGCTGCTTAGAACTGGCTGGCTGCCTTTTGACTCACACTTGTCCCTGGAGTATAACATCTTTCCTGGTGACGAGCTCTCGCGTGTGGTTGTGATGCGGCAGGAGGCACTCGTAATGGAAGATGTGAAAGGGGAATCACGGTGGAAAACCATGAGCAGAGAAAACCCAGTCAGGGAATTCACTTGGAGGGATATAGTTGTTTACATGTTTCTCACTCTATACCCTTGCAATTATCATCTGCAGAGAAGGTATTATAGCGGGTGTTTTTTGCCATGTATCACACATTGCTCTGAGAGAACAGTATTATTTAAACACAGAAGGGAATATGCATTTTCCTGTTATGATTATTCACATGCCTCTGCCTGTCAGTATGCCAGTTCTGTATGCAAGGAATGTTACTCAGCCGTGCATGTTTGTGGCTGCCAGGAACTTGAAGGTTGGAAGTGTTTTGAGGGTTAGTAGAATAGCCACCCTGTATCCCTGTTCATTATATTCCAGTTTAACAGTAGCACATTAGTTTACTGTTAAACTTACCTTGTGTCTCACAGGGGGTAATTATACGGTATTAACTCACATTACTGGAAAGCACAACCCCACAACACAACATGCTGTAAAATCTCTAGAAAGGAAACTTAAAGATAGTTCAGGGTTACACTATCTTTTTCTTATGAAATGCATCACATCTCACTTCTGACTACAAAATTGAATTGACAAATACCCTCAGGGGGTTGGGTCATTGTAATTAGACTTACAACCCCTGTAAATATAACTATATATGAATTGTAAATTGGTTAGAGGCTGAACTTCGTACTGATACGCATGTAAATATTTAATCGCACATTTGATTAAAAACACGTTTTTTTTTCCAATATTTGTGAGTGTCTTTCAATTTCAGTATAGTCCTGGAGATACCCCATCCAATTGGTTTTTATATGCTACCATAAATCATCTATTTTGTCTAATCCCCTATGTATAGGTGGTTTTGGACAGTGTATAAAACCAATTGGTTTGAGGATCTCTGATTAACCCAATGGTGGGCAATCTGTTACTTTATTACACTCGTTTTGAAGGGGTATTTTCACAGTAATTGCCTCCTGTTTCCAGATCTGATGTGGCTCTGTCGTGCCTGGCAGCCTCACTGTTGGGCCGGCCCTGAGACGAACACACAAGATCTCATTCTCGGCCTGGGTCGGGATGAGGCCTCTCCCTACCAGGTTAAAAATTAACTTCCCTCATTAAGCATGGTCCCGCTGGTGAGGAGGGCCTTCCTAGGACCGCGGAGGGTAGGATTTATGGCATTGGATGAGCTTTTTTGGTAGGATTTGAGCCTTTTTGGTAAGTTGTGCAAAGTTATGCTTTAAAAAATTTGGGTCCAGTTTAGATACATCATTATGCTAATGCTTTTCAGATCATTTTTTCCCCCCACTCTTGTGATGTTACGCAAGTTTCATTTTTGTCCAATAGCACCAATAGTGTAGCAGCCACAAATAATAAACAGAGAAAAAGGAGCTTTTTCTTTTAGTTATTTGTGCTGAGACAGTGTTGTCTCTTTGGTGGTTAGCAGAGGAAAACGTGCGTCTACAGTTTTTTTGTTTGTGAAGTTTGTTTGTTGGTACATTCATTTATTTGATAGTTACCTGTTTGTATCTTATTTGTTTTGAATAGCCTTGGAATTTCCTCATCAGGGAAAGTCATTGTTATAATTAGAAATAATTATTGTATGAACATCCAAAAATCTGCTTTTCTGGACACTTTCTGTTGCATACTAAATAAAAAAAATGGTCTTGAAAAGCCATGAAAGCGTGTATCATACCATCTGCGTGAGGCTGTAACTAATTTTAATGTTCATTATGTAAATGTTATGGATAGAAATTTAGTGGGTTATACTGGTTGATAAAATAACCAATACATTTTTTAACCATGAAACTACTTAAATAAGTATAAACTGTTGGCTCTACAATAACCAGCATTTAGGGTTCAAAGGAAGGAAAAAAAGAAATACTGATTATTTTGCATTAAGTCGACTGCGCCACCTAGCGGATGCTTTAGAAGAGGCACAAAATAGTGAGTAGGTCTGACCATTTTGCACTCTGCATATACACAGTGCCTTGTAAAAGTATTCAGACCCCTGACCATTTTTCTCATATTATTGAATTGTAAAAGGTACGTTGAAATTTTGTCCTGTTTGATCATTTAAAAAAAAAACTGAATCTCAGGTGACTTTAGTTTAATGTTTGTATTAGAAAACAGAAACATGTTGCTTGCATACGTATTCAACCACTTTGCTGTGGAAGCTCCCAGTCTTCACAGAAATTGCCCTAACGAGAACAAAATGACTTTACCATTGGCCTCCACCTGTGAACCATTAACGTTGCAGTCAGATTTTCTAGATAAATAACCCGCTGTTGAAGGATGATTGTTCGGGTTTTGAATGTGAAGGAAAACAAGGATCAAAGAGTGAGACAGAGAGAAGGTAACACAAATGAATGGACAGGGAAAAGGGCACACAATAATAACATCCGAGCATTCGGATATCCCAGTGACCATGGTTGGATCAATAATCAGGAAGTAGCAACTGCCAAGAACAGGTCATCCCACAAAACTCACCGTTCAACTACAGTGGAGTAATGGTGCACCGGTCAACCAAGAGCTCTGCAAAACACTGGTCTGTATGGGAGGGTGGCTAGAAAGCTGTTACTCAAAACACACCCTCTAAAAGCTCGTCTAGAGTTTTCTAGAAAGCATCGCAGTGATCCAGCTTTGATGTGGGAAAGGGTTTTGTGGTCTGATGAGGCGAAGATTGAGCTTTTTGGCCAAAACTCAACTCACGATGTGTGACGCAAACCTAACACTGCCAATGCATCCAGAGACACCATCCCTACAGGGAATCCCTTGGTGGTGAAGGCATCATACTGTGGGATTGCTACTCATCAGCAGGGAATGGGCATCTTGACGGACTCAAAGGCAGAATGGATGAAGAAAAATACAGGGAAATACTGCAAGAGAACCTGCTTGAGTCCACTAAAAAACCTTTTAGCTTGAAAATGATCCCAATCGCAATGCTATAGCAACATATATATATATATATATATTTTATTTTTTTTTTGTTTTTTTGTTTTTTTGTTTTTTTGTTATAGTTTGGTGGTTCTATGGACACTTCCACGAATGTCATGATAGACAACTTTTTTTGAGCTGGAAAACCATACTTCTGCAGGAATATGAAACCACTTTAGAAGCATTGAGTCCAAACCATGCATCGGAACTGCATCGCTTCTTTGCTCAGTCAGTTAATACTGTGGATTCCCTCCACTGGTCTGGCTTAACCACTACATAGGAAGCATCAGGGCCAATGAGTCAAATGTTTATTGGATAAAAATAATTACCCAGTTTAAGTGCTGTTGACATCATTTTCCTCTTAACCCTTCTGGCTTTATGGCATTCTAAAGAATATGTTTCTGCTTATAGACCAAATGACTTATTAAAAAGGCTTCCGAGCTTAATTTGCACGAAGAGCAACAAGCTATTTATTCTCCCTATCGAAAGTAAAATTCACTGACTTTGTGCCTTTTGCATGGAGGATGTTAATGATGTCCATATGTACAATAGCACAGTTAATGAAACTTATTTCAAATGCAACACACTTGAAATGGGGCAGGGTTGTTAACATTGCCGGATGTCCCATTTGCACCCATGTCCCGTTCTGAACACCTCGCTCCCTGGTCCCAGCGAACCTTTGCGCTCTGCTCCCTTCTAACATTTTTTATTTTTATTGATTTTTTTATTGATCTCTATTAAACATAGGACAGGTCCTATTGATATTTGAAATCTCCTTTACAAAGGAGACTTGTTCAGTGCTTTACAATCTCTGCTCTCAACTGTTTATTTCTGCACGTCACTCTCTGCCACCTTGCCCACTGTCACGTTTCTTTCCTCATCCCCTTCATCCCTGCACTCTGTTCACTCTTGTCTGCCTGCCGTGTTCACTGTTCTTGCACCCTTCCTCTCGAACACAGGAAGCTACAAATTCCTGGGCATTTTACTCTAATCAGCCTCATCAGTCGCGTCCCGGGAGAGAGTCAATTTCCTCCGTCCTATTGCTCACTCATAAGACGCTGGATTGCTGCGAGCTGGAAGCAGAGGCTCGAAGTCACCTTCAGACGCCATTCCAGGGATCTAGCTGGCCCTCCACATTGCTATTCTCCGCAGACTCTGTAAGGCTTTTGTGTCTGTCTGTGTGGGTGTATCTTGTGTTTGCCTGGTTGCCTTAACTCATTTTAACAGGAAAGGGAATCTCAGTGGTCTCTCGCTGCTAATTCTCTCTCTCTCTCTCTCTCTCTCTCTCTCTCTCTCTCTCTCTCTCTCTCCCCCTCTCTCTCTCTCGGCTTACAGACAACCTCCGCTCATCTCTGTGTTCTGTTTATGCTACTGCCTTTACTGGATTACCTGAGATGAGCATCACTCCATGGAGATCACTGTAAAGTAAATGGCTGAGGAGCTCTGTACCGGCTGGTTTCGCATTGTTGCAGGTACGAGGGTGGTTTCTTTCTGAGCAGATGTCCTCAGTGTGGTTCCTGCGGATACTCCTTCAATTTAATAGTGACACTGTTGTAGTTATATAGCCCCGCAGGTATTTCTGGAAACTGGTTCAGTGGCTGAAGAAAAGCCTTACTGAAGAAATTAACACAATGTTAAATGCAGTATCACTGTGAAATGTTTACTATTGTATCTACTTTAATATGTACTGCATTACAAATAGGTACACTGTTAATAATAGTAATTCAGGTAACTGACCACATTTGGCACTGTTTTTCCTCTAAAGCTCACTGCGGTGTCCTAAAGATGCTGCACTGGAGATTTGAGCCTAGAGAAATATTCACACCCATCACTCTCTTGCTGTTAGAAACAGGCAACGTTATAATCTAAACACAGCACCATCTACTTGCTGCATTTCAGAACTGCAAGAATAATTTTTAAGTGATCCCATTTAACCATTTGAGGGCATTGAGACAAAAAAGGTGTTTTTATAAAAAATTTAAACGTACAATAAATTGTTGTTTTTTTCTCCCTCTGATTTAACTCGAACATGCAATCGTGTTCGATGTTGGGCTTAGCAGTTTGTTCCTAAAAAGGTGTTTTCTTAAAAAACTTAAATCCTATATGGCATCTGTGGTGTACAAGGAGGCAGAAATGCACCGTTGGCCTTGTAGACACGCTGAGTCCCAGCAGTACACAGATGCTAACAAACGGGCAGACAGCTGCCACTCAGTCAGCGCACCTAAATGTGGTTGGGACCATGAGGACACAGGCTAAATGGAAGTGTGAGAGAATGAAAGGATAGACTGAAATTATCTGGTGTTCGTGATGGTGGTAGTGTGTTGCAAAGGACAGCAGATCATTTCTGATACAGTCTACTCCTGTTATTGCAGGTCTGCTAGTGCTTCTAGCAGGAATGAAATACACTTCAGCTGCTTGCATTATTTTGGATGGATATATTTGTTCAATTCCGCCTGCCTACACATTATTCATATGGACACTCGTGTGTTTTCTCCTCTTTATGTATATTTCAGAGGATTTAACCTCTCCTTTGGAGTCATGGAGATTTGTCTGTGCTTAACATTGTTACAAAGATTTTTCATTTTGTTTTGTAGTCATGGAGATTTGTCCTGATATAGAAAAATATATTTTTCTGTTGTCACGGTTAGTGATCGTGCACTGTAGTGACGGAGACCGTGGACTTTAGGCACTGAGATTTATTTTATGAGTGCTGTAGACCTGGACCTAGTCTACTACAGTAATGAAAATTTGTCCCCACTGTGCAACTTTGTACTGCATATTTGTCACTGATTATTACATTCATCGAGATTATATGTACACTGAGTTATGGAGATTTGTGCACTGCATTAATAGAAATTTGTCTCTGGGCACTGCATGTCATGGATATATGGGTCGGCGTACCATTAGTTGTGGAGATTTTTCCCTTGGAAGTATACTCCCCAAAATACGAGCATATAATGGTAGATTTTTCCTCATAAACCCTAAATTAATTATATTACTTCAGCATTCCTTGATTGAGAATGTAGAGGAGTTGTTAAAAACTTGAGAACACAACGGACAGCAGGGGGCATAGTGTATAAGGTATTGCACTTGCAACGTTTTTGCGGTCTTGTAAGTAAGGCTCACTAATTTAAATCGGTCTGCTTTATAATGATCATTTTGTGTCGCTAAATAGTATTTTGTAGGACATAATTATTCTTTAGTGCTATTGCAAGTGTTTTGCGCCACTTAACGATCATTTTGTGCCCGAAAAGGAATATTTAGCAAACACAAGAAATTTTAAATCATTATTACCTTTTTTCCCCACAAAATAAAATGTTTTGCAGTTTTTTTATTTATTTAATCCACAAAATATAGTCTTAGTTTTGTGGCAAAAACAAAACACAAAATTAAGCAGTAAATTGAGTTGTAAATTATATCGCCAATTGTGAATGGCAGTAACAGAAAGAATGAATGGCGGTACTGTAATTCAGTTATGAACACTTGGTTTTTACATGCACGTCTCTTTTGAACCTTGTGCACTGCCTTCACATGAACCGTCCTGCAGTCTAACTGAATTAGCGAGACTGAACTTGGTCCGAACACTTTACATATTGTCCATATTTTCTACTAAGCTGCAAAAATACATTTTAAAAATATTGCTCCCAATAGCTGGTGAGAAAGCCTGGTTCTTGCAGATTCCTCTCTGGAGTGACAGCTGGTAATTCGCATCACCCCCTGAGTCGTTACAATATGCTCGGTGAATAGCCAACTGCCAGGAATGGACGGTTTAGATTGCTCTTCTTCTGTGCTGTCCGTGGTGTCCTTGATTATACCTTTCTATGTTTGTGAAAAGTGTACAGACAGTCTGAGCATAAGATCGTGCCTCAAGGTTCAAACTTAGTTAGTCTCGCTGTCAAGGATTGAGACTTATGTGGCTTCAAGTTCCGCATTGACTCTGATTTACCAGAAAACACTGCAAGCTTTTCCTGAAACACTTCCAATGCCAAGTTGTGGCTTAGGGAATTAGGCTTTATTTAGCAAATCCCCTTCTTTCAGTTGTTTAAGTCTCGTCTGTGCTACCTAGCAGTACAGAAGAAGACTCCTTGTCTGACGGACATAGGATCAGGATCAGAACCTTCTTGTAGAGGAGAAATGCGTGGACAGAAAAGAGAGCGTGACTCTCACATGGGTCCAGAACATGACCAAAGAGAATCAGTGTTAACTGTGACGTTGTTATAAAGAAATATAATTAATCAGATATATTTATTTTCAGTTATTTATAGTCTTCACTGCCTTTATCTATATGCATATAACTTTATTATATTGTCTGAAAAAACAGGGTTAGCTGTAAATATGGCAAATCAAGGATTTACAAGTTTATTAAAGGATTCGTGTTTATTAAAAACAGAACGTTCTCTGATTCTCATGGAGTGTTCTAATACCAAGAGAAGTTTTTTTAAACAGATAAAAAACGTTCAAAGTAAACCTTCTGAAAAAACATGAAACAGATGCCTGTTTCAACGTGGCAGTGTTTTTTGAGTCCTCCCACCACAAAACAACAGAAACATTCCTTTTGTTTTGTTCCTGTTAGTGCTTATCCCCTACTCCCCGGCTCTAAGTAACACCTCCAAACGCAAAATGAACTGTAAGGCTCAATCCCCTTTATGGTCTTCTTTCTTGTGTTAAAAAATACATTCTTTAAAAATGACAGAGAAATATATGCTTTAACAAAGACATTCTCTGGTAAAATAAGAATGAAACAAAAAATGTTTTTATTAAAAAAAGAAAAAAGAAATGGAAGTAAAATGCAGCTACTGAATAAATCCAATAGTTAGAACCTAATTGAATGAGTCACTTTGGTTGGCAGCAATGCATGTCGCCTCTATTGCAGAACATCAACAACAAAAATGCTATGTACTTGCCCTATTGCGACCAGAATCGTGGGCTAATGGATATCATTTGTTGAGTTTTTTTCTTATGTTTTTTTTTTTGTTGTTCTTGTTGTTGTTAGTTTCTCATTTTAAGGTAAAAATAAGCTATTCTCACCCATGGTAAAATAGCCTGTGCATACGTCTCTTTCTCTGTCGGTCTGTGTCTCTTTATCTCACCCTCTCCTGGCAGGCCGAGGACAGCAGTAGAAGCTCCTCCCTTTACCAGGCTGTTAGGGTAGACAGCCGTTGCTGTGACGTCGGCATGATTGATTTTTATTCTAGGTGGCGGGTGTTGGGGGGGAGGAGCAGGCGCACTGGAAGCCAGTGGAGCTCTAGCCAGAGCAAAACACGCACACACATATGAAAAAAAGAAACAGTAGAGTCACCATGCCAGCCATCCGGACTCCCATTCGCAGCACATTTTTTGCACTTGGACTGAGGTGGAGAAGACAGATAACTTTAACTGTAACTTTTAACTGTGTGTTCTGAGAAATACATTTGTCTTTGACTGTTTACTGGAAGAACTCTGTGCTGAGGCCATGTAATTATTCCGGAAGCCAGGAAATTATTAATCTGATTTAGGCCCTCTCCGGCAGAATTTGTACATTGCAGCTGCGCAAGGTACACTCGGGACGGGAGGGGAGGGGTGTATTACTCCATGCGTGTGTGTTAGTGTGTGCGTTTGTATCTGCCCAGCTATTCTCAAGGGGAAGGGTGTTAGGGGATGAAGGCTGGGAGGCATGTGACGCAACGGAGAGCCGCAGTGATTGGTTCAACATGGATGTGACATCAGCAAGAATCCCTCCCTGTTTCTCTCTCTCTCTCTCTCTCTCTCTCTCTCTCTCTCTGTCGCTCTCTTGCAATCTCCTTTTTTAATGTGCTCTTTTTCTTCTCAGCATCCCTCTGTAATTGTATAGGTTAGAACTGCTGCAGCATCAATGGCCTAAACCACAGCACATTCTGAGGAAAAGCAGCAGAGGGTCTCAGACCCGGTATCTGGAACTTGGGGCAGGGGGGGGGGGGGGAGGATTTGGCGGAGGTTCTGCTTTGCACGGCATTCAGTCCGGACTGTCTCAGCATCTGTTAACTAGGGTTTCATTTCCCCCTCCCCGCTATCGTTTCAGGCTCCTTGGAGATAGAGGAATGCAAATCTGCAATCATGATGGAAGGTAAGCCATTTTTATTAACCACTTTCCGCATTGGTGGGTTTGCGTAGTTCTGCTGTCCAGGTATTCTGGGTGTACACGTTCTTGTGACCTGCATGTCATTCATTCTCTAAATGGAATGGCAGATATAATTGCTTTTTTTTCTGTTGTGAGGGATTATTCGGATTTCTTGTGCTGTGAAGCTTATGCCCCAGCTGGCTTATTTTCAAGAAATATTTCTATTAAGTACATGCAATATATTCAGTAGTGGTGTCATGGTTGCACCCTGAAGCCATTTTCCATTGGTGTTTTTGTGTTTGCATTGGGAATGATTTCTGACTTAAGCAAAGGTAAATATAAATGACAGGTTATAGAACATAGTAATCTTAAGTGCCCATTGTAATATTAAAATAGTAAACAAAGCATAATTTATTTAACATGAACTAAGGCATTTTTAATAAAAATATTATTAATAATTGTTTTTTTCTTTCTTCATTTAAAAAAATATGAATTAAAATATGAACTATTTGCATAGTAGTAATAATTTTATTGTGGGGAAGCACAGATGACCAGCAGTTAGCATTGGTGCCTCCCAGCGGTAGGGTACTGGATTGGGTCACGTTTCCCGTTTGTCCGTTTTAAGTTTTCCCTGTGTTCCTGTAGGTTTTTACGGTTTCCTCCCACTGTCCAAAAGCTTAGGTGTTAGAGTTAAGTGTATCGGTAACTGAGAATTCTGCCCTGAGTGGTTTGTGGTCCATATTTGTGTGTTTCCGGCCCTGTGATGGACTAGCATCCCATCATTGGTGTACTCTGCAACGCTGTCTGTGTCTTCTGAGTTAGGCCCTGGCGCCCTGCGACCCTGAATGGGGTAAGCGGTTTCAGAAAATTGATAGATGGATGTGTTTCTACTTTAACTGGTTTCTAGTTAACATTGTGTACAGTGTCATACATTGCGTGTATTGAGTGACTCAGATCCGTTTGTTTTTTTTTGTAAATATAAGTTTATATCGTAAACATTTGTAACATTAAACCCAATAGTTGCTTAATTGTCGCTTATTGTCTTACTCATCAGTTTACTCATGGATTAGAATTGCTTTCGTAAGTCTTCTATACATGGGAAAGTGTTTTAAAGAGATTGGTACCGTTTTGTTTTGTCATGCAGATATTTCAAATAGTCAAAGTTCATGATCAGTGAAACCAATGTTTTATCAGCGGACATAATCTAACTGCCACTACTAGAGTGAGAAATTTTGAGAATGGTAATTAAGTAAAATATT
>JAOYSI010007355.1:0-10754 GCA_025775065.1 Hiodon alosoides | reverse complement strand
ACACAACACTGCTCGCCCCAGCTCATCGCTCATGCATCAGCGTGTGAGAGAGGGAGCAGTGTGCAAACACAACACTGCTCGCCCCAGCTCATCGCTCATGCATCAGCGTGTGAGAGAGGGAGCAGTGTGCAAACACAACACTGTGCGCTCCATGTTTAGTAATAACAACCAATGACGTCAAACTGCTGGGAGCTCGTACTGGGGTAGGGAGCCTTGCAGAGAGAGAGAGAGAGAGAGATGGTGGGGGGAAGGGGGGGAGGGAAAGTGGAGCATGTAGAATCTATATTGATTAGCACACAATGTACCATTTGTGCATGACTAATTATAAAATAGCAGCTAGCTCCTGCAATAAAGAAAATAAAGCTCGGATTTTCCGGAATATTGGTCTTCTTACCTCTGGATGTATGAGCGTAAATATCACAGGCCATTCATGCTAATGTGTGTTACCTCGTTCTTCTCTTCTCCTGTAGTGCTGTGTTCAGTGGCGTGAGACATTGGTACCTGGTACTGATATCACGGTTGCCAATCTACAGTGCAGATCTAAAATTGGACCCTGCTTTGTGTATATATGAGAGAGAGAGAGATAAAATAACTTCCTGTTCCTATGGCTTACTGATGATATTCGCCCCATAGCAACAGACAGCGTCACAGACAGCAGTGTCTTCAAAATTGTAGAAAAGGCTTTCACACACTGGATCTGATATTCCCTGTCACACACTGGATCTGATAATCCCTGTCATACACTGGATCTGATATTCCCGATCACACACTGGATCTGATATTCCCGGTTACACACTGGATTTGATAATCCCTGACACACACTGGATCTGATATTCCCTGACACACACTGGATCTGATATTCCCTGACACACACTGGATCTGATATTCCCGGTTACACACTGGATCTGATATTGCCTGACACACACTGGATCTGATAATCCCTGTCACACACTGGATCTGATATTCCCGGTCACACACTGGATCTGATATTCCCGGTTACACACTGGATCTGATATTCCCTGACACACACTGGATCTGATATTACCGGTTACACACTGGATCTGATATTCCCTGACACACACTGGATCTGATATTCCCTGTCACACACTGGATCTGATATTCCCGGTTACACACTGGATCTGATATTCCCTGACACAAACTGGATCTGATATTCCCGGTTACACACTGGATCTGATATTCCCGGTTACACACTGGATCTGATATTCCCTGACACACACTGGATCTGATATTCCCGGTCACACACTGGATCTGATATTCCCTGACACACACTGGATCTGATATTCCCGGTTACACACTGGATCTGATATTCCCTGACACACACTGGATCTGATATTCCCTGACACACACTGGATCTGATATTCCCTGTCACACACTGGATCTGATATTCCCGGTCACACACTGGATCTGATATTCCCTCTCACACTGAGAATTTGTTCTGAGAGGAAAGGAGGCAGAGTCCCTTTTCAAAGAACTGAGGATTAAACATCTTAAAAGATTGCCTGCTCCTCACAAGCTAGTTATAGCAGTGAGTGTAAGGTACATTAAGAGATTAAGGATAAGGCAATCGATCGGGCTTAATGTTATCACTATCACTGCTAACCTAACTTATGCACCACCGATGGGCGTAGAAAACCATGCTGTGATCACTCTCACCTTTATTCTGACCGAATATTGACTACTCAGCAGAAAACATTGTTTCACTGAAAATCATTTAACGAACTTGTTAATAGATAACTCATAATGGAATTTCAGAATGTACACTCCAGGAAGGTATAAGATTAAGGCAGAGATTTTGAGCCGATGTAAAGTATTTGAGAATGTATTTGTTACGTTCATCCTTTTTACATGTATAAAGGGATTATAGGTAGGAGACATACCATTTAAAAAACTGAAGATTCACCCTTGTAAAAGAATATTGTACCGGGGAATGTTTAACCTATGTAGAACTTGGCAAAGAAAGAAATTGCTAAAGCTAGCCATTGCTAAATTGAGTATAAACATCCAATGGACAGGAATATGCACGGACCAAGTTCCGGAATAATCTAGACCAGAGCCAAAATTGTGTTTTACATACTTTGTTATTTGGGAGTCAAACATTTAGTTTGTCTTGAATCAGCTAACTTTCTCTACCAAGTAGTAAGAGGGGGTTGTGTAAAAACTGCTGGAACATTGGACTAAGTGACTGTAAAGTATTATATCTTATCTAAAACACGAGTACTGATAGTGTAGGCTGTATGACTGAACAAGACAGGCCAACTCTGTTCTTCTAAGCTTCTATACATCTGGTCTGATTGCTAGTTCCACCAGGCACTCAAAGTCCTCGCGTAACACAGACTCCAGAGTCTACACAGACTCCAGAGACTACACAGACTCCAGAGACTACACAGACTCCAGCTATTGCCTCCCCAGGGGAACACACACTTTTGGTGTGTTTTATTTTTATTTTTTATTAAGTAGTCCAGTCAGGACCAGTCATTTCCCCATACTATGCCTGTTCAAATGTTTTGACAGTATGTAACGATCATGAACTCAGACATACTAGATATGTGTTTACACGCCATGGTGTTTACACGAGTGGCACTTTTAAAAAGTATTGTGAAGTGAACCTCTGTAAGAACTGTATGATTTTAATCAATTGAACCTCCCCCTCTGCTCGATTGGGTAAATTACAGGTTTTTCCCTTTAAATCTGCGAGGGGCGTGTGCCTTTGTTCCATTCATTGCATGACGTCTGAAAGTGCATCAGCACCTTAGATACGAGAAAACCATTCACAATTCACATTTCCTCGTTCTAAACCAATCACCGTCGACTTTTTTTCCACACAGAGTGACTAAGCACAACTCTACAGTTCAATTGTGACAGTATCGCTCCGCTTTAGAGCTATTTTATCTGATTCGTCACATTGAAGGCTTCTACTGTGCTTGACATTTGACCTTTTAAGTGAATAAACCATTACAGTAAGCTGTATACTATAGCCGTACACTATAGAAGTGCAGGACATCGTTGCTTATTTCAACAATGTGATTTTCTGATTCAGTTCTGCAAGATAACGTTTTAAATGACCACCCCGAGTGCTCACTAGTATAGTCCACTGTCGTTATTTTCATTACTAATATAATCATTTCCAGATAATGTGACGTTAAATATTAATAAACTTGCTATACAGAAGTGATGAAACAAAGTGACACGAATTTAGTGACAGTACATAAGTTGTTATCGGCCTCTCTGTATATAAATATATAACTATGTGTGTGTGTGTGTGTGTGTGTGTGTGTAAACGTAAGTTTTCTGTATCATAACCATGTGTTTTATTGGTAGACCTAGCAGGTTTGTGACGCAAATGATCTAGTTTTAGGCATAATTTTGCTTCATGAAATCCAGGGCTTGATTGACTGTACACTCTGACCAGTAACATTGGCTGTAACGCCTTTATCTAGGTCTGTAGGCGCCCAAACAACCAATAGCAGATACACAACATGCATCGTAATTGTTTTGACCTCTGAGTGCCGTATCACCGCCCACCTCGTGCCCGTGGCGGAGGACAGGTATAAAAGCGGGACAGACGTATGTTTCGGATGCATTATTGTAAGAACTCTCAGGCTGGTCGGATTTAGTCGGGAAGGTAGTGGAGAGACGAGGAAAACCGAAGTCTTTTAATTTAGACAAAAAGTAACTATAATTTACGGGCGTGTACATGGACCGTAATGCCTGTATGACGTATTAATAAATTGTGTACGAAGAGAGTATTAAGCTATATCTACTATTTGCACTAATACCAGCCTATTATCCAGTAAGCTAGCAACTTCTAAACTACTGACAATATTTTTATAACTATAATGTAAGTATTGTTGGTTTTACTTTCCGTTTCTCCTTTAAGTAGGAGGCTAAATTATATTTGTTGTATATTTATCTATTTGCGTGGCAGTCTTAAATTCGCAAACTGGCTTGGTAGCTACGCCAGACTGGTTTTAACGGTCTTAGATAAAGCGTATAGACGATTGGAACACAGTATATCTGTATGTGTATCGCACATTAACAAAAAAATGAGTAATGTATAATTAATGCGTTATTGCATGCTTGTGCGTAATCGTTAATATGAAATGCGGCGATGAGTTTTAACGTTAGCTGCTCTGGGCAGTCAGTAGTTGATCATTCCCTATAACTGGCATGCCGAGAAAATTGGATGCGAGTGTTTGTTAGCAATATAGGTGTGTCCTTTCGTTACTAAAGACTGCACTGTAAAAAGGTGGCTCGCAAAATCGATTCATTTTAATTTCTTAGCGGTGTTTTCATACTGCCTTGGCGTCGGTGTGATCTCGCAGTTCTCCGTGGGGTGTGCGCTGTTATTGACTAGTTTGTTAAAATAAAGTAGCTTGGAGATTCTGTTGCCCGTGTTTATGTAACGAGATGACTTCAACAGTCTCCGGCTGCTAACCACTAACGATTACGTTTAATGGGTAATACAGGTCATATTTAATTGTGCTTATAATGGCGATCTGTCAGTTGCTCTGAGAAACGTACTCCTTACTATTAACTACTATGGTTATATATAGCGTTAAAGTTTTTGGTTTTTTATTGCAAGGACGTTTTATCTGTATTCATGAATATGATTAAAATGAGTGCCTTATTCCGAACGATTTGGAAGTATAATTTATTCGATTTGAAACGCAAAATGCGACATTGTAACTATTGACCAATTTCTTACTTAGCCTTATCTTAACGGTTGGCGTATTTTTCTGTATACCTGTCCAGAAAAGACCACGACCTTATATTTATCCATCTTTTCTCACTTGCAGGAGCATTAATCAGTGAAAGGACAGACACTTCATCTGCAAATCGCGCTAGTTTCTTCCCCATTAAGTTGTAGTGTGTTTCTTCGCTTGTTGGCACCTGACTATCCGTCAGCCTTTTTGTTATTGGGGGAAAACGTTTTTTTCTTCCCATATTTGAGCAGCTATGCAGCTTGAAATCAAAGTAGCCCTAAATTTCATAATTTCTTATTTGTACAACAAACTCCCGCGTCGTCGTGTGAACATCTTTGGCGAGGAGTTGGCGAGGCAGCTTAAGCGAAAGTACCAGGGGCACTGGTATCCGGACAAGCCGTATAAAGGGTCTGGATTTCGCTGCATACACGTTGGGGAGAAAGTGGACCCGGTCGTGGAGCAGGCTGCCAAAGAGAGCGGTCTGGACATCGAGGACGTGCGCCACAACCTGCCCCACGACCTCAGCGTGTGGATTGACCCGTACGAGGTTTCCTACCAGATGGGCGAAAAGGGGCCTGTAAAGGTGCTGCTTGTGGACGATGACAGTGAGAACGGGTCCGAGTTGGATAAGGAGATCAAGAACAGCTTTAACCCTGATGCCCAGGTGTTCATGCCAATCAGCGAGGCGGGGGAGCCCTCCCCGGCCTCCAGCTCCCCGTCGCCCCCCTTCAGCCGCCACTCCGCCGCCAGCCCCTCCTTCGCCCCCCGCTCCGCCCAGCCTTTGACGTTCACCACAGCCATGTTCGCCGCCACCAAGTTTGGCTCCACCAAGATGAAGAGCAGCGGCCGGGGCAACGGCAAGGCGGCGCGCACGTCCCCCACCAACCTGGGCCCGAGTGTCAGCGGCCTCCTCAAGCATAAAGCCATTTCCACTTCCGTGCACTCCCTGTACGGGCCTCCCAAGACCTCTGCCCTTTCCCCCAACGCAAAGGAGTTTGTTTTGCCAGCAATGCAGGGCCCGGGCGCCCCCGGTGCTGGCTTCCCAGGTGACGGCTCTCTCAGTCTGAGTCCTCTCCAGTACAGTAATACCCTTGATGTGTTTGCAGCCTATGGGAACCTCAATGAGAAGTCCATTGTGGACGGCTTAAACTTTGGCTTGAACAACATGCAGTATTCTAACCAGCAATTCCAGCCCGTGATGGCTAACTAACACAGATGGATGCAGAGAACCATGTCTGGAGCAGGGGGTTTAAGTTGCACATTTGAAAATTAGGAACTTCAGATAGAGTATCTGTTTTACAAGTTATTTTGCATGAGTTCAAGGGTGTGTTGTTCCCCCTTGAGGAGTTAACTTGTTTTAAAATTAAAATTTAAGCTTGTCCTACAAGACAAGCTTGGCTTGGTAACTTGTACTCTGACCTTTGTAAAGGAAAACACAGGCACTCTTTTTTTTCTTTTTTTTTTTTCTAATTTAATTTAGTACAGAGTTTGTAAAATAACAGAGTATATTGTTTCTACGACATGGTATTACATTTCTATCTTTTTACTAAAGTGATCTGTGACGGCTACTGGAGCTTGCTTTCCCAAGATTGTGTTGATCTAGAACATGCTCCTTACTGGTGGAATTTAAAGAGATTTTCTGTCAATGGGTTCAGTTTTTTCCCTATGACAAATTGTAATTGTATATACATTTTGTACCTACATTGTGCAATACTTGATAAACAAAAACGGTATAAAAGTATTTTGACTAAGTGT
Organism: Hiodon alosoides; assembly: GCA_025775065.1. Taxonomy (NCBI): domain Eukaryota; kingdom Metazoa; phylum Chordata; class Actinopteri; order Hiodontiformes; family Hiodontidae; genus Hiodon; species Hiodon alosoides. The sequence goes on along the minus strand of JAOYSI010007355.1, from coordinate 4,275 downwards.
CTTACATGTTAAGAGGGACTGATGGTTTATATTAAGTTTGTATTAAAATGCTTAAATATATGCTTGTCTATTTTTTTTAAATTTCATATCTGCATCCTGTCATTTTTAATAAATTAATTACGGAAAAAGTTTTTTATATTTTTTAACTTGAGATATATGTAGACCAAAAGGATGCTTAATGTGCCACTCGTGGTCTTGAGAGATGTTAAGACGAAGACGCTGAATGGCTGCTTTCGGCCTCTGTGGGACGTTTTTGTTTTTCAGAATCTTTATACTGAATGGACACTGAAGACTTGGTTTATGATTTTGACTGTTTTGATAGGTCCTCTGTACGTGTCATGTCTAGACTTAAATGCTAATGTAACCTAGTCATTTCTGAAATGAGCAAGAGCATTTGCATTTATTAATAAATGAGTTAAAGTATCTCTCTCACTGACTTGTCTGGTGGCTAAAAGCTGTTTTGCGTTTGGGCGCTCTTGTTTTGAGGATGTGCAGGTAGGAACCAAGCAGACAGACGTGTGGTTAAACTAAGTGAAGGCGTTATCCGAAGAGTGGCTCTTATGATTGCACGTTTATCATTTGACTTGACTGGCTCTGCCCTAAAGCCTAAAGAGTGGAAAGCATCTACATTTTGAGATGAATTTGTCAAGTTCGAACCTTATTTCTTTCAGTGTCTCAACAACCAAGTATGTCAACAATTTTAGGTCTGGTCCTTTGGTGGCGCGTGTACATATGTAATTAGAACTTCCTCGGTCTCGCCGGTATTGATTTGTCTGGTCCATCTGTCGGCCTAGAGAAGTGGTGCTGTAATGCTGCTTAAGTATGTTGTGTCTGGTTCCTCTGTAAAGGGAACTTAAAGGGCTGACTGGACTCACAATACCCAACATGAAACCTGATTGGGCCAGCCCAAAGGGGTGGAGACTACACATTAGTGCGGTCTACGTTTTGTTCTTCACAGCTGTTAGGCTCCTGTCTGAGTCTGCACGATCTTTAGGCTGTGGTTAAGAGAATGGAGTCATTTAAGGGTGGTATCTTTGTGGATCAGATGTCCCACCTGCTAATTTCTCTGTTGTGGTAGGATTTAAACTTGGCTTGGCGTCCCCTGATAACCGCTCACATTCAGTGTTGATCTTCTGAAAGGACAGAAGCGTCTGTACGCGTGCTCTGCTCTTTATCCCCAGCATGCTCGGGAGGACGCTGCCGCAGGCGTTTGGAGTTAACCTGTGAACAGAAGGAATGACCCCGCCTTCCTCTGGCTCGGCCTGTCTGTACCATGTGACTATAGTAGCCTATAAACTACTCATTTATCATAATAAAAGTCTTGGTAACAAAGTATTTAAATATGTGTGATTTGATTGCTATAAAGTTTTTAATTAATACTTAATATTGCTTAAATTCTTTGCACAAAATGTTTAGATATTTAGCCTGAATGCAAGTGCTCATTAACCATATCGTTTTTTTAAATACACATTTTTTATTGCTGTTTTATGACTCGAGCGAGAATTATTACAGTTCGCCTCTTTCCAGCTCCTGTTCCCGGTTTAGCGTTGTTGGATTTCATCATGGTCCAAACACTTAACTAATCAATAAAGTAGCATTAGCGTAGCATGTAATCCCTACTGCCAATGCACGATGCATTATAAATCCCGATTTGGGCTCAACTTACAATGATTTTGTGATTCCTATGCCATTATTTAGCTTAATAGTTACAATTAATTCATGATAAACTTGGCATGTAATACTTGTTCATTTCATTTTTTTTTTTTTTTTTGAAAACGCCTATCCCAGGAACATACAAGGCCTTCACAGCTTAGCACATCACATCTCAATCTCAAACAGCGGCTGGCAGCGTTATTGGAAAAGGCAGAAGTGCTCCCTCGGGGCTATAAAAAAATAAAAATAAAGATAAACTGAAAAAGGAAATATTTCAAAAATCAGCATCCCGTTATTATTTTCAAACGCTTGTACTTTGGGCAGGGCAAAGACCTTGAGGTACTTTCCAGACCCTGGCCTGTAGGTTTCTCATCTGTCCTTATCGGTTCTGTGTCCAGCGATGTTCTCGAGCAGGCAGCCCTGCGCTATATTTAGGCTCTAAATGTTTTCTGGCTTCATTCATACCCAGTGATTAAACTGAGAAACAAACATCACAATGAGCATTCTGCCCGGTTAAATGATATACCCAAGCTCCTGTCTTTGTTGGAACTCAGTAAGGACAAAGCTTCAGTGAAGAAATGCTTTATCCGAGCTTGTTAGGAAACATTGTGCAGCACTTGACAAATTGTTGCTGCTGTTCGCCGGCAACCTTGCGGTAGGTACGCTGGTTACCGAGCGGAGGTACGGCAGGCACGCTGGTTACCGAGCGGAGGTACGGCAGGCACGCTGGTTACCGAGCGGAGGTACGGCAGGTACGCTGGTTACCGAGCGGCGGTACGGCAGGTACGCTGGTTACCGAGCGGCGGTACGGCAGGTACGCTGGTTACCGAGCGGAGGTACGGCAGGTACGCTGGTTACCGAGCGGCGGTACGGCAGTTACGCATCTCATGACCTGTCGTTTCAATGCAGAGGAAAGGCAGACGGGAACATCGGAGCTGTTATTGGGATGAGATCTCATGACCTGCCGTTTCAATGCAGAGGAAAGGCAGACGGGAACATCGGAGCTGTTATTGGGATGAGATCTCATGACCTGCCGTTTCAATGCAGAGGAAAGGCAGACGGGAACATCGGAGCTGTTATTGGGATGAGAACACGTGACCTGCCGTTTCGATGCAGAGGAAAGGCAGACGGGAACATTGGAGTAGTTTATTAAACAGATGGACGGTCTGCATCTTCGTTTTCGCCTGCTCCACCTGATGTCTGCAGCTTCACTTTTAAAATCAGCAGTAAACCGCAGTTCATCCTGGGTCGGGTACATTTCCACCCAAATCAGAAAACACATTTCTGTGCGTAATGTTCTGATTCTGTTCTGTCAGAACTGTGGGACAGAGTGCCCTGTGGTGAGGAGGATTCTCTCGCTGTGTTTCCCACTCAGCACAGCCACCTTTCGGCAGGACCGGGCCTGGAAACGGGAGCCGCACCGCCAGGCTGCCTGTGCACTGTTCTGTTCTGTGGGTTTCCGTCACATCCTGACATGGCTGCATGCCAACTCGGCCCTTTCTGTGCTCATTGTGGGGCAGTATTTATAAAAATACTTTTTATAAAGTTCAGATCCTCACATCCCTGAGAAAAAACCAAGCGGCTAAAGGGGATTTTTCACTGGCATTTATTAAAACAGGAGGCCAAGCCTGTTACGGTCTTTTGGACGCCCCAGATGCTGTGCAGCCGACACCAGGTTTTCACTGAATTGCAGTGACGTTAGTAGTCCTTATTTACTTAAAACTTTCACCAGCAATTCTGTGTGTGTGTGGATTTATAACGTGTTAAAATGAGCTAGCAGCGTTGCATTGGGGATGTTAAGCTGCTGATTTTTCCTTCAGTGTTGGCGACTGGCCATGGCTGCTGCTGACGTCAGTAAAGCAGCGTGCCAGGCTAAGCTAAGAGGTGGAAATGGACTGTGCAGGAAGGGGGCAGTGAGAGAGCTGTGGTCCACGCCCTGCAGGAAGGGGGCAGTGAGAGAGCTGTGGTCCACGCCCTGCAGGAAGGGGGCAGTGAGAGAGCTGTGGTCCACGCCCTGCAGGAAGGGGGCAGTGAGAGACCTGAAGCTCGTCTTCCAAATGTATCCATAACAAATAAGCAATACAATGAATGCTACATTTATTTATTATGTTATTATTCAGTTATTTTCAAAATATGCACACCAAATATTAGCTGCACTCAGCAAAAGGCCCTAAATTAGTCATAAGGCTAAATGTATTTATATTTATATTTACGTTGTTTCGTATTATTTTGACAATATAATAGGAAAGATGTCTATGAACATAAATTTTAACTGACGTTCAATTTTCTGCTTGGTGTTCTGCTAGCCAGCATGATTTATTCGTTTAAGTGTCCTTATCCAAGGTGGTTTGCATAGCTTTCAATTACTGTATAGCACCATAAAAAGTTAATTTATACAACCTAGGTTAGGTGATGTGTCTTCGATCTGCAGTGATGTGTCCTCGAGCTGCGGTGATGTGTTCTCAAGCTGCAGTGATGTGTCCTCAAGCTGGGGTGATGTGTCCTCGAGCTGCAGTGATGTGTCCTCGAGCTGGGGTGATGTGTCCTCGATCTGCAGTGATGTGTCCTCGAGCAGCAGTGAAGTGTCCTCGAGCTGGCGAGATGTGTCCTCGCTCTGCAGAC
>JAOYSI010007354.1:0-12192 GCA_025775065.1 Hiodon alosoides | reverse complement strand
GATTTATAATATTTCAGGACACTGGAGATTGATGCTAACTAATAAGTCAAAACACTAGGAATAACTAGACACTCAAACCCCTCCACACAAATTCCAGGAAAATTGGGAACAACAGGGAATTTGGAAGTAGACACAAGCTTCATAATTAATGGAGTCTGATGTGGTTATTTGGTTATTCTTGGCTTTGGGGTGGCGGGGGGGACTTTAAGTAGACTTAAACTACTAATGCAGAAGATATGGCAGTTTAATTAATTACATAAACGCTCAGAGATGACTCATCACTAAAACTAGATGTGAGGAGCTGATGTGTGCGAAGGCTTCAGACCAGAGAATCGTGAGACGGGAACGGTCTGTTCTTTTTTTTCCTGTTGTTGCACACTGGGGTTTCCTTTTCAGATCTCCACCCTAAATCCTTTTTTACTCTTTTTACATCAACGGAGGAAGTTTTGTTAATTGAATGCATACTTCATACCAACAATCAGATACTCTGCTCTCAGAGTCTATGCGTGGCAAGAACTCCAAGATTGCCCTGAGATGCAGTTTTTACACAGTATGTCACGGTTGTAGAAATGTAAACATAGTTTGATGAACGAAGCTCAGACAAGACTGATATCTGAATAAACTGAATAAAGCTGCTGTAACTTGCCCCCAAATTACAGTTATTCTATATCTATAATAGATAGTTATTCTGTATCCCCTAATTTAACATTTTACCTTGCATAAATATATTTCCCTTTGGATTATTGCAATGCTGTAATCTCTGACAGCCTGAAACTGCACTATAAATGTCTTCCTGTTTTTTCAAAAAGATAAGATCCTCAGCTAAATATTTTTTTTTACTTTTATCCCTATCAACTTTTGAAGGCCAATTTGAAATATTTCCACTTACTTACTTAAAATACTAATAAATTGTGACTTTTATGTATGTTGGTGTGTACCACTGTAACCTCCTGAATGACTCTAAACTGAATTACTACCAGAGCCTTTAACCTCTGAGCTTCCAAGGAACAAAGACGCTGTATCAAAAATGGAGGCTATCTTTGTTAGTTGACCAGAAAATGCCACTGAAACAAAGTTACTAGTCAGAAGAGACACATACACAAAAATGATTGCTGGAAAGTAACATAAAGTACTATTCTAGTCAATCAGCATATGTCAGTCATTAGTTAGTTAGTCATTCAAAAAGATAAACATAACAGTAAAAGTGAGAATCTTTTAAACTTCCATGTAAGCATACATTTTTCCATTGCAGTTTAAATGGAAGAATGTTTTTGCTTTAGGTTGCTACATTTTTGCAGTACGCCTGGGGTGTGTTCTTCAAAGCATGGCTGAAAACATGCCTCCTTCATGAAATTCACACACCTGTTCAAATACCTGATCTACCCGACACCTCCATAAAGGGGAATTGTTCACCACTCCTGGTTTCAAAGGGGCCTGGCTCGGGGGCTGACCAACAAACACAGAATTGTAATGACATGTGGGAAATATGATAAGCTGTGCCAAGGTAAAGTGTTGTTTTTTCCCCCCTTTTCCTTTGCAAAAACACAGCACTCGCAGCAGGGCCTCGGTTTTGCAAGAAAAAGGAAAACGTAGGCAACTTTTAAGTTTTCGGTGCCTCCAAGTTCCATTTTAGAAAAGTGCATAGACACAAATGACTGACTGGTGGCAAGGTCACCCAAACTGATACATAATAACAAAGTTTCTCCCTTTTTTTTTTTTGCGGGCATGTAGCTGTGTCGCCCAGTTCATTTAATCAAATGAGTTTGTTGTTTATAATGTATGAGTAAGAGACTTTCCTAAACCCTGTGAAAATAATTATTTCAGGGTAGAGAGTATTTAACTGAGGAACTTTAAACAGGAACTGCAGCCTGAGATGTTCTTTTTAAAAACACAGATCACAATTTTTTGTGACCTTTTGTAACAGAGGGATGTGAAACAAGCTGATGGGGTGGGGGGGATTTCTTTTGCGGAACTAACATTTGATAACAGGTATTTCACAACCATCTCTTTTCTAAGCATCTGTTACACTTTTTGTCTAATTCTCAAATAGCATGTGTGTTGTTTTATTTATTATTTTTGTTGCTTTCATCAGGATGATTCAGGACACAACAAACACATTTAGATATATCAGTTCTATCGAGAAGAAATAAAAAAATCTTGGTAATTTCTTCATTTTAGGGCCTATGACTGCAATAATGCTAAGGAGGTGCTTGGTTAACTTGGCAGATATCCATCTTGCTCTGTGTAGAAAGAAAGGGGGCTAGCCACAGTAGAGGTACTATATATAGCTTTGCCAAAACACTGATCCTTGTAAATATTTGTGCACGAGATAACCAGCTGATTCACCGTCCATTCTGAAGCTGAATGCATGCATCACAAACACTGACTGCAAGGAGTTAAATATTTACAGGCTAGGAGAAACAATGGTGCTTTGCCCAGTTACGTGCCGAAGGGACAGAAAGTGCATTGTGAAGAAAAACTGACCGCTGGTTTTCCTCCAGCAAAAATGAGAAGAGGATTGAGGAATGGCAGGGCGGTGACGACAGCAGACAAGTGGAAGTGCTTGCCTTTTATAGCCACGTTTGCTCTTGAGCACATTCCTTAAGTGCATGAGCGCCCTACAGCTAGGAGCAAGCCATGACGCACAAGAAGGGAGGGATAGCAAAGCTGGTCTTTATCCTCTAAAGTCTCCTTCTCCCTATTTAACGTCCATTGCCTTTGCCTCTTGCGCTCAGTTGATTGCACATGGTGCACAATGCCTCATGGGAAAAACAACCTCTTTGCCCTGTATTTCTTGGACAGTTATTTAGGCTAATGCCGTGTGTAATGTTAAATTGTGACTTACTGCATCTAGTTAGACAGCTTCCATAAATTATGCCCCATATTCCTCAGAAACGAATTTTTAGTATTTGATTATAAACTATTTGATTTTCAAGCCATGCTGTCATGAACAAAAATGAATGCAAACCATAAAAATATGGGGTAGGTAAGAAATACAAGTTTCTTTTCTTTAAGAAGAACATATACATACTTCCGCATTTACAAACTGAAAAATGTTTCATATTTGCAAACCTAAAAATAGAAAACCTGCAAACAGACTTAATATTTAAACTGAGAATATTGCCCTATCTGATTTTGCAGATGTTTTGTGCACGCGAAAGGCGGTGCCTTCTATTTTCTGCTGAATTGTGGGTCCGCTGGAAAACACTTCTGACGAGCCCCGACACTGATTTGCGGAAGCTGAATAAAAGTCAGATGGGTTTCCGTCACATCGCGCATGTCTGTTCAAAGATCAACGCTTGAAGAGGGTTGCGACACATCTGTGTCATGTACAAACGAGCCCCTTTCACCCTTTAGCCACTCAGTCCCTGTTTTTGCCGTTCAGCAAGCTTTGAAACAATACCAGAGAAAAGGGCACAACCAACGACCTGTAACATATCATTCTCAACATACATAAAATTAGAATTATGGTGCAATTATAGCAACGTGACATCATTTGACTGCATGTGTTCTTTTATTATACAAGTTAAATAGCCTTTTGTGCATTCCTGAATACAAGCACATAATCCATTACCAATGAAAAAAAAGCACATTGCACATGAACCTTCTGGTTAGAACTCAAGATCTCCTACATTATCAACAGAAAACTTATTTGCATATGGACTTAAGGCAGACTGTACAATTACACACAGATTTAGGGCAATACCAACTTAGTACAATTTAGTACTTAGTCCAACTTGTTATTATTCCATGTAAATTTGGGGGAGACTGTACTATTCCTTTGTTTTTCCTTTTCAGGTAAGTTGAAGTTTATGTGTTACTTATCAACAGATATATTTTTAAAAGCATGAATTTTGTCTTGATTCTGTTGTTTAAGGTTCAACGCTGTTATCTGCACCATTGACAAATCCAGTACTGGAGTACTGGACCACTGGAATTCTGTTTCAGGTCATTATATACCGGAAATGTGTACTCAGGTTTGCGATGGAGACCCAAAGAAAGCAAACAGTTGCTTCAAACTGCATTAGTCCAGAGCTAAAAGTCAAATTGAACACATGAATCGGCTCATCTGTGAACATAACTCTGTCAGTAGGCCTCTATTGTTATTTAAGTGTCCATGAGACCAATAAAAATAATGATGAGAGAAGCAGACTGCTGAATTTCACATATTTGCTAGGTAAGCACTATCTATTGTAGCTCAAGCTGCCAAAACTGTCAGACAGCTGTCTCGGATTGCAAATATACTGCTTTTTTCCTTTTCGAAGGCTATTTGTTTTTACTGTACTGCTTCTGTTGTTATGACAACATATCCTGTGTTCAAAATAGTTTATAAAACTAGGGGGACTGAATGGACCGAGTTTAACCTGAATTATGGTCAAGCGGGTTTTCATGTCATCTGCAATTACTTTCCCAATTACTGAGGGACATTATAGGCTTGGTTGGTTTGTTTACAGTGGATATAAATTAGGAATTACTTTTTCCAATTGCAGTTACTTTACTAAATTTCCCAGGTTAATACAGCTAAACCTCCATTAAATTACAGCGTTGGGGAGTCGTTTAATTTTTGATCAGGGCTCTACTAACTGAAAAAATTAGATTTGAGATATTTATCTATTGTGACACTAGAAAAAACATATTTAAAATGGATCAATAATATACAACAACATATTTACATCCTCAAGCACATTAAAGAAGCCTTTCAGACCAATTAAAAATGACACTGGCTTATTAACAGAGGTTCCCAGAGGTTCATAATAATGAACCAGGCTAACCCATTTAAACCAATGTGATTTTAATGGGAGTGAGCATACTGCAGCATCTGCAACAATAATATCGAACACTGAATCCTTTCACTATGCAACTTTGTCAATGTATGTGGCAACCACAGCCATTTTACACTTGATCAACAAATTTAGAACTCAGTGCAGGGTCCAGATTTAGCACAGACCATTGTTTAAACATTTACATAATGCATAATAGTAACATTTATTTAAAAAGTGTATTAAAAAATTAACCAAACATTACCAAAGACAATTACAAGATTATTGGATTAATTAAAAAAACTTTTTAATAGAAACTTTTCATTTAATTATTTTTGAAAGCATCTTTGCATTACAGAATATTTTCAAATGTGTCTAAGACTTTTGCACAGTACTGTATCTTAATCAAACTGAATTAAGTTCAAATAAAATACGTGCCGTTAGAAAAAGACACATATTTTAGCCATATGCAGTTTGGTGGAGGGCACCAAGCAAAACCTGGAACCACTTAATAATACCAAGTTATTTAATGTTGAAATGCACCAAGTCAGTCAGTCTGAAAACCTTGTCTGCTGGGTGGAATGGTTTATTGAAACATATATTTTCCCTTATTTCAGAGCAACATTCTTCAGCATAATCTAAAATGAGACTCAAATCTTCTTACTTTGAATGTCAATTTCTATGCTTGGAACAAGATTTAAATGAGTCACTCACAAACACTCACAATCACATTTTCAGAACTTTGTTTATTTCTACATTTTTGATCGTTCAAAATAAAAATAAGCAGTCACACCAATTCTCTCACCTGTTTAGCAAAAACCAAACACTTGATAAATAAGTAAAAATACATTGGAATATTTTCAATAAATAGTATAATAAATATATTAGTTAAGTCTATACAAACACACAAACAAAATACAGAGCCACATAATAAATGGAAGAACTGCATTGTTATATTCCCTGACAAAAGATAAGTCACCTAGAGTTAAGAACCAACCAAGGTTGTCAAACAATTATGCAGCATCACTACATAACTAAATAGCTTGGTTTTACAAATACACCTGACAAGTATTCGATATAAAACTGGCATACATAAATCTCCTAATAGTAGCCGCAGAATAGTTAACTTTTATGCAATTTAAAATGCCAGTCAGCATAGGCACACTTCTTATTAACATTTGTTTTGGCAAGGCATCATAAATCTAAAGATTTGCTTTGATAAAAATGTTATAAAAGTTGTTTTTTTTTTGTTTTTTTTTAAGTATAAAGCTTTGGTTAAATGCTACATGCAGAGATTTCTCACAATCAAGATTAAAGTGCAAATCACAGTGGGTAAATAGTTATTAATTTCAAGTTTGTCACATTTACGGTTTAATATCTTCAATACTGATATTTAGTTTGTAGTATAAAAATGTATTTCCAAAGCATAAAAAATCTAAAGTTGATATCTGTTTCAAGGTGGAACGACTCAGTTGTGAGGAGTGACCACCAATAAACAAAAATGTCTATTCAAGCTGAGTAGACATCAAGCTAAACTCAGTATCCTGTCATTGATAATTACTTATAAAGCACTTGACATATCACCTCCCTTTCCTAATAGTAATATAATGCAAGCAAATTACTGGAAGACAATGTGAAAAACACACAAACAAATACACTATAAAAATATATCGCTTTAAATTACAGCTAAGATGTGTACCAAAAACTATTTCACTGAGCAAGTAAATTATGGAATATACAGACATCTACATTTCTATATGTATAATTTCTTAACTACATTTTGAAGATGTAGATCATTAAGGCTCTGAATTATTCTTCTCTGTAGATAATGAGTGTAATTTAATCAGAAAGTGACAGCCGCTCGAAGACATTAAGGCGCTTAACCCCCAAGCTATCAAAGGTAGGGGATTCAGATCCACTTGAGCTACTGGTGCTGCTGTAACTATCCCGGTCAGAGAGGGAGTCTTCAGAGGAAAAACGTTGAAGGTTTGGCTGAGGGACATTATCGTCTTGCTTGACAAAGGGTTTGTTTACGGTGGATGGAAAGTCATTTGTGTGACCGCAAACACAGCCTGTGGTTTTCGGGGACTTGGCTATGTGAGGGATGCTGTGGACGTCACACAGGCTGGATCGGTTCTGACAGAACTGGAACTGGATGTCTTTCATAAGCTTGGTCTCACTGAAAACGGGAGACAGCTCAGCCGGCGGCGGAGACACTGAAGGGGCACGGGTAAAACCAAGGGGGTCCTGCACTGTCAGCGGAGGAGAGCTGCGAGATCCCAGGAAGCCAGCGAAACTGACACTCTGGCGAAGTAGGCGAGGCCCAGGTGTTTGGCTCTGGTGCTGCAAAGTTAGGGGAGAAGGTTTTTCCTCGTGGATAAAGTGACACCGGATCCCATAGGGGCAGTAGCCAAAGTTATAAAAAGTGCGGCATGGCTCGGTCTTGTATTTGGGGTGCCTGTGCAGACCTCGGAGCTCAGTCTCTCCATGGGCAAACTGGCACTTGCTGCCATATTTACAGCTGCCGTTCTCCTGAAAGCTACGACAAAGTTCGGTTTTGTAACGACTGGAGGGGAGAGATGTAGCGCTGAGAGGAGGAAAACCCGGGGGTGGAGACACTTCAGGGGTCTTCGTTTTGCCAAAGGAGACGTTGCTACATTCTGTTAGACTAATAGAACGATCAGGCCTGAAGGAATTTTTTTTTTGCGGCATAGTGTCATTCCAAATATCCATTAGCCAGCTCAAGTCGTCACCATTCAGTTGGTCAGAGCTCAGGCTATGGCTTTTGGAACTCGAAGAAAAGAATGACTCAGATCGATTTACGAGAGGTTGAACTTGTTGCAGGCTGAACGATTCTTCCTTACCAAAAGTAAGCAGATTCTGCGGGAAAATACAACAAAGCAAATAAATGTCTCACTTAGAAGATGTCACATGGCAACGACCCGCGCAGGTAAAACTAAAGTCAAGTATAGACAGCACAATTGGTAAAACGGATACTTTCGTTGTAGCTCTATATATGCAAATATGATTCGTTATTTAGATATAGGAGGTTTATATGATTGGAGTCTTACGTTGTTAAAGCATTATGTAAGCTCCATTTCACCCTTTGTTTTAGTGTACAGCAAGATATATAGTTCTAGTCAAAATAGCAAGTCTTCACTCACCCTGAAGGAGTTGCTTTCGAATATTTCTGACATGATGAAAATAGAGAAATTAAAGTTGTAGCTCCGAAAATAATCTTCCTTCCACGAGATGCCGTTTAACGCTGTGCACAGCTTTCTGTAGGAAAGCGAACTCGTGAGCTACGAATCTAAATCGTTAAGGAAACGAAACACTATTTATATCTAGTGTTTAAAGGCGGGGTTTCATTTGCTATCATTCCCGGACACCACTCCCATGCTCTTCGTACTCGAGTCGGTTAGATTACATGTTACCTTTTTCTTATATTTTTTTGGTTGGTAAGTGTAGAACATGTTTCAGTTTCGTCTCCGAAATAACAACCAACAAAGGACAAACATCCTGACAAATTTACTTTGGATTTACTGGTACTGAGTAAATATAGCCTACCCCTCGCCCATGTGTCATATGTACCATGTTACGTTGTCTATGTGTAATTTTGTACTTTTAGGGTTCACCATTGCTTAAATCGTGGGACAAAGTATGATATATTTTCCGTTATTATGTCTGTAAATCATCAACCAATATCGATTTCCCGAAACGACAATGACTGGGACTTTGTTTGACACATGGTTAATTACTTTAGTTCTGGAGGCACTTGTACGGCTCCTTACCAGAATCACCCCCGACTTCCCCCCACATAGGTCTTTCTAGGCAAATGACCCAGAGCCTCTTGGTTTCAGGACTCTTGCCACGTTGGCTATTCGACTATTTCCAGTCAGCCATGTTACTGAACAAGAAGCGAGATAAATTTGAAATTAACAAATTAATTTAAATAATCTTAAACTCAGTGATACAAAAACATACAGGGCGTATAGTTGTGTGATGTAGACAACACTACATAATGGATTTGAAACTGATGAAAACACTTTTTGGCACATTATGAGCATATTTTGTTTGTTTAACGAAGGCCATTTTTGCTGACACGGAGAACTGCTCGAATTAAGGAAGAGGGAGGAGAATCGTGACATCATGTATTTAGTTTCTCTTTGTGATGACGTTGTGAGTATGGCCTCAGTCTGAGTAAATGAACTCTATTAGTAATACTTATGGTAAAGAAAACTGGAAACTACGACCCCTCCCTTTTCAACACTTCCCCACAGTACTGGGTTATGCCATTGCGGGAGAAAAGGAAATTGATAAATCACTGAAATATTTTGATATATATATATATATATATATATATATATATATATATTATAATACATTCTTTGTATAAACACTTTGAGTAAATAGAGTTAGGCATGCACCCAAAACTCAAAGATTTATCAGACCCAAAATTGGATAGGCAAGGTAGCCTAAAGTACCTATCCATATGCACTCCATGTGTAGATTACCCAAATAAACTGAGCAATGCTTTAATAATTATCTTAAATAAACCCTGAAACGGTTTGTAATTTAAAGTAATGGAATGGATACATTTCTAGCAATCATAATTAAGTTACCTACAGTTGAATTGCCACCCCATATGTCAGGTGTAAAATGATCGTTGTCTACAGGTATACAAATATATAATTTGTAAAAAACAAACTACCTTTTACCAAGTGAAACAAACATCTACAAACAAACATTTAAAATTAAACATCTACAAAACGAAAACCATTTATGGTGCTGAATGAGTGGATAATTTTGTCTTTAATATTATCTCAACTGTTCAAATTGAATAAAAGTGATGTTAATTGCGGTAAAGCCCCTTTTCCACCCTTTTCTAATAACTATAATAATGTGTAGCACAACGAAAAAGCCCTGTGTGTGAATCACAAGGCAAAGTGTATGTGGATATCTGTTTATCTGTTTAGTTATCTTTGTTGAAAGAGAAGTAAACTTGACATTGCAATCTTATTTCAGAACGGAGCAGCAGCCCCACTCCACCCTTCAAATATAATGTAAATTTTCTCGTCAATATTTTTTATTTTTTTTAAGTTTCAAAAATTTCAATAGATTGATTTCTTGTTTTATTTCACAACTCAACGGAGAGAACAATAAAACATTTTTTAAATCCACTCTTCTTCAGTTAGAAATAGCCCACTCTTAAGTAGTTGTCTACTTTGGCAGAAAATAACACTTAAAAATAGTTCATGAGAAATGGAAAATCTTTCTCTCTCTTTTTGCCGAGGCAGTTGCTTAATTTATTATGTTCATACTCCTCTCTCCTAGTTTCCTTTCTGGTAGTGTGTTTGCTGTATATGGAAAGTCAGTGGGGAGGAGCTGGGCTGGGTCTTACACTGTGCCCTGTGGGAGAATCAGCACTGAATACAGCTTAGCCCCTTTCCTGGGGGAGTTCTGTCTCAGTGTCACACTGAGAAATAACTGTGTGGGAATGTTGGGGTTCCGCGGTGTATCCGTTTGCCACTCTGGGGAAAATGTGGAAGATACTCCAGGGTACGTCACTGGCACAAGGGGATGGCTTTGTAGCCAATGGCCTCTTTTTGTCTGCACTTTGTCTTTGTTTTTTGGCTAGTGTTTTTACCAAAAAAAAACACAGACCAGGGACTACTTAATCCTAATATCACAGTGAAATAGGTCTACCTTTTTTGTTAAATGTGCAATGCATGGAGGAATATTCTGGTAGGGCTGAGAGGTCCCCTGCATAAATTGCAGCCTTCAAGGACTACAATGGAGCTCCATTGCACTACTGAATTTTTTTACACAGGTCAAGCATGAAACCATAGTTTCAAACATTGCATTCAAATACAAGGAAATTCTTACTGCTTGCCAAAAAGGCACATTGAACAGGTATGGCGTTAACAGTAGTGTAATGGATGGTGTAAAAATGTAATAAAGAACAATTACTTAAATGAGAATAGTGCCATAGGCTGTGAAAAAATAAACACAAAGGCACACACTGGCACACATTCAGTTCATAAACTCACATGAGAGTGAAGAAAGCGCAATCCAAATTTTACAAATCACCGGACAGTGGTCACAAACGGATTTCACCATGGTAGTTAATTAATTTACTAATGAATTAGGCCATTTACTACCCTTGGTTAACACATTTTTATTACACTCTGTATCATTAAATATTAAGAAATACTTTATCAGGCATAGAAGTGGAATTTTATTTATCTACATTTCAATAGTCTACGGATATTTTAAGCTAATATTTTAGTTTTGTTTTTATTGTGAGTGTTATTTTTAGCTGCATTGGCATCTGCTTTTAGTTTGCACTCATTTCGAGTAACTTTAAATGGTGTGCTGTCTCTTTAAAAGATGGAGCTTTCAGGCCATATGCTGGACATTAAAAATGATCTCATGACAGCATTTATAAAATGTTATTTAGTTTTACTTTGAGTAGGCGTTGATCACAAGGTCATATTTATATGCGTCTGTTTAGGAGGGAAAGTACCGTTCTCTCCGACTGTATTACAAAAATAAAACATTGTTTTGAAGTGCTAAGAGCACACACACACACACACACACACACACACACACACACACACACACACACACACACACACACACACACACACACACCGGACACTTTATTAGGTACACCTTGCTAGTACCGGGCTGGACCCCCTTTTGCCTTCAGACCTGCCTTAATTCTTCGTAGTATAGATTCAACAAGGTGCTGGAAATATTCCTCTGAGATTTTGGTGCGAATATCCCGTTCCACCACATCCCAAATATGCTCTATTGGATGGAGATCTGGTGACTGTGGAGGCCATTTGAGTACAGTGAACTCATTGTCATGTCTAAGAAACAAGTTTGAGATGATGTGAGCTTTATGACATGGCGTGTTATCCTGCTGGAAGTAGCCAATAGAAGATGGGTACTCTGTGTTCATTAAGGGATGGACATGGTCAGCAACAATATTCAGGTAGGCTGTGGCATTTAAAACGATGCTCAATTGGTACTAAGGGGCACACCATTACACCACCACCAGCCTGAACTGTTGATACAAGGCAGGGTGGATCCATGCTTTCATGTTGTTTAAGCCTAATTCTGACCTGAATTCTGATTTGAATGTCGCAGCATAAATCGAGACTCAGTAGACCAGGCAACGTTTTTACAATCTTCTTTTGTACAATTTTGGTAAGCCCTTGCAAATTGTAATCTCAGTTTCCTGTTCTTAGCTGACAGGAGTGGCACCCGGTGTGGCTGCTGTAGCCCATCTGCTTCAAGGTTCTGTCCGTTCAGAAATGCTCTTCTTCATACCTTGTTTGTAACAAGATGTTATTTGAGTTACTGTTGCCTTTCTATCAGCTCGAACCAGTCTGGCCATTCTCCTCTGACCTCTGCCATCAACAAG
>JAOYSI010007353.1:0-12192 GCA_025775065.1 Hiodon alosoides | reverse complement strand
CTCTGGGAGGGAGTTCAGGCCTGCACACAATATATGGTACAGCACACAAAACAAACAACTTCCCATCCCAGAGCCAGCGGGTTGTAACACTTGAGACTAATACAAGAAATCAAAATGACAACTGGTCTCAATTAACATTTATTTTAATATGTTAAAAATATACCCTTCTAGTTTGGCCAACCATCATGGTACAAATGAATGAATAATATCACCAAAAGGGCTTATATTTACTCATTCATATACTTTCAGCCTGATTCTTCATGGTGTAATGTAAAAACTGAGAATAGAGGGGTAATTCAGCTCCCTTGAAAAACCTGGAAAACACAATGCCCTGCTTGACTGCTTGACTGCCTGACTAGTAAATTCAGAAATCACCCAGCTCTCTTCCACACATGATTTCTTACTTCTTTTATTCCCGCAGGTGAAATCACCATTTTAGCATCAGCCATTAACATGGAACCTAAAGCAGACCTTAATGTCACAGCGGTTATTTTTTATTTTGTTTTAGAGGGAGAGAGAGAAATCCATTGCTGATAATGTTTCAGAAAGGTGTAGATAGTTTTCAAAGTTGTAACACAGTCGCTAATAAATGGAAATGCCATACATCAATTTGTGTTAGCATAAAAAGTACTGTTTTCAGTTTGGTCACCGTTCCGTTATCGACTTGTTAAGGAGCAGAAATAGTATAAATTGTTGAGTTAATGCCTGTCAGGATGATGTCAGGCTGGCAATGCTAGCTGAGGAACCACAAAAAAGGGACTGCAGCTTGAGGGTTGGCCAGCAAACCCAGAAATATATTCGTGAAGGAAGATTGCTTAAAAAGTCACCTGTGTGATGGGGTTAGCCAAGTTAGCCGACATGGGCTCAAATCCTTCACTGGTCGTTACCTTGTCATTCATGACACTCTTCCCATCCCACGCCCAACCACGCTTGGTGAAGTAGTTGACTGTGGCGAACTCGATGAGGGCAGAGAAGACAAAGGCGTAGCAGACAGCAATGAACCAATCCATGGCGGTGGCGTAAGCCACTTTGGGCAGGGAGTTGCGGGCGCTGATGCTAAGGGTGGTCATGGTCAGGACTGTGGTCACACCTGGAGATCATGGAGAGAAAAACAGCCAAAATGGTCAACCTTGTAGTCCGATTCTAAACACCACAATCAATGAGTGACCTAATAAAATTTTCTTTGATGATGATTCACTGAACATTAAAACAACACTGCTCTATTGTATTTTGTTTTGCATATCTTTGTAGAGCAATGGGTTTCCATGAGATAGGAAATCTGTAGGAGGGATATCAGATTAAACCTCCTCCAACCTTTTGTAACATTAAACTGTCAATGTAAATATATTTATATTGAATGTTGGACTAATTATTATTTTATTACGGCCCTAAAGTCAACCATCATCTTGATTGTTATTACTATTATTAAGTCGCTTAACAGGTGCCCTTATCTTCAGCTTTATATTTACTAGGGTAATTCAAGTAAATACGTTACTTAAGTATGCAGCAGCAAATCTGGTATTTAAACCTCTAACCTCTTTCTCAGAAGTCCAAGACTCAAATCCTCACACTACAGACCACAACCTAATGAAATATTCAGGAATGAAACTGACCGACAAAAATAAAGCTGCAGCCTGGGAGACTGGGTTTTGCTCAGGGACAAAGTGTTGCCCCAAGCAACGAATTTGGCCTTACATATGAAGAAAGGGAAAAATAACACTCATCATAGACTGGCTTGAGGTCTGACACTCAGCAGCCGTGACTGGCACCCTAGGGACGAAGCGTCCTCACACACCAAGCATGAATTGAAGCCGCGGGGTTATGATAGCTGCCGCAGGTCAGTAGCTAAGACCATCAGAACATTTCACAGCGTGCTGTAGTCATTGCTTTGACTTTTGCTCAGACCGCTGGAAGGAAATAAAACATCCTTCATATGACCCAGAAAATCTGGGTCTCATGTGCAAATTCTCATGCGCAACCCAAGAGCTGAGTCCTGGTTCTCGATGCATATGAATTATATTGAGTATGATGGGGGTGGGAGTTCAGTTAGCAGGAACTGATACATGATAGCTAGTCCATAATTGTCTAGATAGCTAGTTCATAATATTAATCCCAAATGCAAATTCATAGCTAAAAAAAATAAAAGCAAAAACTTGCTGCATCTAAAAAAAAAATCATCCCTTCCCTCAGTCTTCTTCGCTAAAAACTACACTGCTAGAGTAGAAACACGCCCAAACAAATATGGTTTGAAGGTGTTTACCATGAAGTCAATCTGGATAATCATGCCATTCAGGGTATATTACATGTAATACTCTTCGAAAAAGCTGTTTGTAGCTACAAAAAATAAAATTCTGATGTATCGCATATACATCACATATAAATTCGCATATAAGATTAAACTGTGAATAAAGTGAGTGCATTTATTTTCTCTAAAAAGTGGGAAGAAATAGCCATCTGATTTACTGTGGTTGGCTTCTTTGTACTTTTACTACCAACGAAGCAGTCATATCCTTTCAGTTATTACCAACAAAGAGCACTGGTGTGCCTTGAGAAATTGATTAGGAAAAAAGTTCAGGGGCCGTCTGGCATTGCAAAAACAAATAAAAGAGCTTCCAAAAATGGTAAGCTTACACCCCCTCTGCACTTTGAGAGATAGATTCCACCCATAAAATGCTGCATATATCCATGGCTTCAGTTGTGTTTTCTACCGTTGGAGTGCAAAAGGTCGGATTAAAGCACAGAAATCAAAGCCTTCCGGTTGATATAATTTCATGCTATTTTCTTCTAGTTTAAAGGTACGGAAGCAATCCACTTTTATTTGAATTAACTGAAAGTCTTTTTCAAGAGTAAGAAGACAACAGAAAGTTAGAAATTGAATATCTGTACAAACAATTATATATTAATTTGTCTGCTTGGTCTCTTTACCTGTAATGTCTAAGATTGCTTATGATGTCACACACTGTAATAGCTTTTCATAATGAATAATGTGTAATAATACATATTTAAAAATATGAAAATAAGAATGGTACAATATCCGTCTCTAGTGCAATGGGCATGGAGTATTCAATTAATTTCTAATCTTTGACAATAAATTATATAATGCAATGACGGAGAACAACCTGCCTTTCGTAAAATTATATGAATGATTGGGCCATTTGTTAAGCGCTTGACGAGATGTCATTAGTAACCATTAATACTGTACCGCTCCCGGGTCCATAAAGAATTCATAAGTGTCATTTAAAAAGCTGCCACATTTACTTCTCAGGTCAAATTTGGTCATGCTTGAGACACAATCAATTATTTTCCTGAATGCTCGGGTCTAAGTATTTAATGTCAAGACATAATTAGTTCTAAATGAAGACCCTCCTTTAGATGTAATTTGCTCAAGTCCATTTTGAGGGTACAATAGAAAGTAGAACTAAACGCTTGAGAATTGAAAAATTTGAGTGTTCTTAATAAACTTACTAAAACTATATAACTGGGGTTGGAAAGATTGCCCTTTCACACAAAGCCTTAGATCAATTGGCTCAATTATGCAAAATTACCCCTGATGACCAACAGATATGCTCAGCATATCACTAACCATTGAGACCTTTAAAACCTGAAGGATTGTGGCGCTCACATACCAGGGTTGCCGACCCCTAATATAGACACAGTCAACAGAAAACAGTAATTAAGCCGACATTCAAACTACGTCCCTGTATGTTAGGGAGGTGTATATTATTTAACTGGATTTATTTTCAAGTTGCCCCCTATTTTTCTCAGATGGCGTTTGAAGACAGACCATAAAGAATATGTTTCCCAGTTCTCTTCTTCGGTTTAACAGTGTTGAGACACACTTTTTGCTCTTTTTCCAAAATAGAAAATATATCTCAATGCATCATCAGCAATGTTGAAGAGGAGAGCTGTGCAAAGCCACCCACCCTGCCTTCTCTACCCTCTTCTACCCTCTTCTGTTGAATTTCTTGCTAATACAGAAATTAAATGGAAGGTTTGTAACGAGCTCTGCTTTAATGGGGGATAATCCCATATTATCCTCACTTGGTAGAAGCCTGAAGTCATTGTCGCTCCCCAGAGGGATCACACTGTTATTATGCGTCATATTCCAAGCCTGTGGACAGCCCAAATGCACTTTACAGTTTGGAACATCTCTCTTGTCTCAAAAACACCATGTACTGCGTTATGTGCTACCTCCGGATACTCAGCCATGTTAAAATAATTAGTTACGTGCAGGGTTTCAATTCTTTGTTTTAAAGTTGTTGTTGTTTTCTCAGAGCCCAAGCCAATCTCAATACCACAAATCCCCAAAACAAAAGTGTTTAAAAAAAGATCCGTTCTCTATGCTGTATCTCTTTTAAAGCAGTTACTTGGGAGATTCAACAGCTTTATTATGCTTTTGCATACGATAATTTTCCCTCAGTGTTCCTGAGATCAGCCGTGCCTTCCTTCAGTGGATCCAGGATCTCACATATTTTTCAAGATAGAACATCTTACATCCAACATGTATATCCAACATCCAGACTAGCTAGCAAGAAATTGTATTTTCTGTTTAAAAAAAAAAAAAAGATATAAATGTAAAATAGCTAAGCGTTAACCAAAACAATTACTGCTGCAATTAAAATAAACTAGCAACCTAGAAATGATAAGTTAGGGTAAGGTGATGTTCAGTTTCAATCAATTAATCAAATTTCACGTTTCCATGTCACAAAGACGCTTTACATACAGAAAAATAAAGTATTTCCCAGACATGAACCTCCAAAAGCATGCCAGTGGCAACAGTGGCAAGGAAAATCTTCCTAGGCTGACAGGAAGAAACCTTGAGAGGAACCTGGTGTATATTATTTAACTGGATTTATTTTCAAATTGCCCCCTATTTTTGCCACCCCTCCGTAGTGCAGTGCTACACATATAATTAGAGTTTAGAAATTCCAATAACTGCTGGGCTACTACTTTCTCCAATATTTTAGTCAAAAATGACAAAGAAAAGTTAAAGTTTTTAAGAACATATGGATTAATAAATATGGATAAATTTGGTTTCTTTATAGTTGATTTAATTACTGCTACTTTGAAAGACTCAGGGACATATCCTGTTACTAAAGATGCGTTAACAATGTTTAACATTGGGTTTGAAGTTTCTGAGAGAAGATCTTTCACTAACTTCGTTGGTATTGGATCAAGGAAACAAGTTGACAATTTCAATAAGCTCAATAGGAGAAAAGTTCTGGAATTACTTTCCATAGGAGGTTCAGAGAAAACTTCTGCAGATTAGATTGCCCTTATCTCACTTCTAATTTCTTCGATCTTCTCACTGAAGAATGTCATGAAGTCTTTGCTGCTATGATACAGACTCAGGTTATGAGTTTTGGTTATTTTGGCTTCTGTATCAAAAATAAATCTTGGATTGTTTTTGTTCTCCTCAATTAGTTTGGAGTATGAAGTATGCAGAGCGAGCAGTTACCAACGCACATTTATAATTACGAACACTGTCTTTCCACACAATAAGGAAAACCTGTAGTTTGGATGTGTGCCACTTGCACTCACATGCTTTATTTTTTTCATTCTCAGAGGAGCTACCAGATCTAGAGTTCCACTTAATGGCTTGTTATAGATATCTAGCATTTCACACACTGACGTAATACTATTGAATATTCTTTCCTCTGGTAAAACATTCTGCAGCTCTTCAATAAATCTTAGCATCGTACTTGGATTGATTGAATGACTCATAAACTGCTCCTGCTCTGGGACCTTGGAATTTGTCAACTGAATTACAAACGTAATAAGAAAGTGATCAGAAAGTACCGGGTTGTATGGAAAAACAGATACATTTTCAATATCAACACCAAGACTAATAACCAGATCTTAAATATGGCTGCGACAATGTGTGGGTTCTGCCACATGTTGGACAAACCCAAACGTATCCAATATAGAGATGAAGGAATAGAAAATGAATCCTCATCACTATCAATGTGAATATTAAAGTCTCCAACGATCAATACTTTGTCTGCCGTAACTGCTAGGATTGATAAAAACTCACGTAAAAATTCAGTATAAGGATCTGGCGGCCTATAATTTTAAGTTTGTTAATGTTTTAATGTCTATGACATATTTGCTCAAAGAGGAGTCCTATACTGCACTTGAGCGTCTAGTTTAATCTTGGAATTATACGCGTTCAGAGGATGGATTAATTTATCACCTGTGCCTGTAGCCTACTGGGTCGCTGGTCACATGGGGCTCCATCGCTATGATCTTCTTGCTCCTTCTGGCTGGCTTTTGCTGCGTATTTCCATATGCTGCATATTCCGGGCATTGGTCTAGATTGTAAACGGGAGGGCTGTATCTGGTTGTGGGCCTACCTTTAGGCTACTAGTCTGTGATTACCTGGTGCCCCAGAGCAGTACGGGTCATCCTGCTCCTCCTGGCTGGTTTGACTTTTTGCTTGCTAAGGTAACACCATACATTGCACTTTCCTGTGCGTTGACTGGGCTGTGAACGGACAGACAGTGTCCGACGTTTGCTGTGCCCCTGTTGCGTGGACTGGGCTGTACAAGCTCTGTGATATCATTCTGGATTGTGGAAATGGTATCCTTCTTGGTTTTACTCTGCATTTTTTCTGTCCTGGATGGTGGAAATTATTCTCTTCCTATGAAGTAGAGCAAATCCAAGACTGTCATTTCAGCAGTGGTGAGTGGAAAGAATCGAGTGTGTCCCACAAACTATTTAGCTTTGCTTTGTTACCTGTGCCTGTCAGCTTGGGTAACTATGTTTGTTTTATTTGGTATCCCTCTATTATGATTTTGCAGGACTGTTTTTTGAGCTCCTTTGTTGATGGGTGGGGCTTTATTCACCTGAATGTGCGAAGTCTTTTATCAAAGCTAGATTTTATCCATATCTGGGCTGTGTCGACTGATGCTGATCTTATTGTTATATCTGAAAACGTGGCGTAACAAATCTACTGCAAACTCTGACATTGCTATAAATGGGTACAATGTATATTGTACTGACCATCCTAAGTGAGGTAGTGGCGTTGCCATTTATGTGAAGTCTACATTTTGTTTAAACATCTTGATCTCTAAATCGATTTGTAAGGAATTTGAATTTTTAGCTTCAAATCTGGAAGTGTCAAAGGGTCTTCTTGTAACTGTGATGGCTTGTTACAGGTCCCCATCAGCTGTCAATGAGTCCTTGTGTTCGTTGGCAAGTCTTTTATCTCAACTTAAGTATAAGTAAATTGTTTTACTGGGTGACCTTAATTGGGACTGGTTAACTCCCAAGTCGGATGATTTAAAAAACCTTTGTGTCTCGTTGAATCTTTCTCAGATTGTGGTCAGTCCCACTCACCCCAATATTAAATTCCCAGATAAATCGTCTCTAATTGATTTGATTTTGACAAATGTTCCCCATAAATCATTAATCCTTATCTGCCTGTGTTTTCAGTAATGAGTTACCTCCTTGCATTACCACAGACTCTGGCATGGTATCGGATAGACCTACTATGTTAAACTGTTTTAATGTGAATTTTCTGTCCTGTGGCTCACTGTTTAATTCTTTCCAACCCTGCACGTTTAAACACCACAATTTGCGACACGGATCAAAATGGCACAGTTCAGCCTTTTTATTTGTTAAGATAAAGCCTTAGACAACTTTTAGCTGCTAAGCAAAACTCGCTACGAAAAATTGTGGCAAAACCACCACCACGACCAGACTCGCAAGTTTTTTGGCTGCTGGAGAAACCATATGGAGTGGTCTGATTAAGGGCTATGTATTCCTCCAGTTTTAGCCAGGTTTCAGACAAATTTTAGATATCAACGTTATTGTCCATTATTATTTCACTCACAAGACAGGCCTTTGAGTTTAAACATCTAATATTTAGTAAACCAATTCTTAATTTGTTTTCAGATTGTTTATTGTTAAGAGAGACAGGATCACTACAGTGAATGTTGATGAGATTTTTATAAAACATTTCTGTATATTAATGACTTTCTTTTAACATGGCGGGGAAAAGTCTCAATATTGTTTCTAATCTCAGTCTCTTTCCTAATCACGGATTCGGAGAAGCAGTCAGGCATTAGTGTAAGTCCAAGTGCCTGTTTCCTGATTGGTGCCAATAGCTGTCAACTAGAGCTATTATTTAGGCTATTTACTATGTTTTTCGATAGTAGAAGAGAATCTCTCCAGCTCGGGCGGAGTCTCTCTTCACAACAGTAGGCTTTCCCCACATAGAATTCCAATTATCTATAAAAGCTACATCGTTTGATGCACACCAGTCAAGTTTGTTAATTTATTTAATTTAAATAACCGAAAAATGTATTTTATGATTTGAATGACAGTTTTGTAAATGTGGCAGAACAGCAAGCATTTTAGTTCCATACGATGGAAGAAATATACACGGTGTTCCCTCCCTCAGTGACACAGCATGTTTTATACATTTTATATATTAAATCTGGCACGATTTATTTGATTGGTTTCTTCTGTCTAGGGGAGATTTTTTTTTTTTTTAAACATTGGATGGATAGAATTCATCAAGTGGTACATCACGTAAACTGAAGACACACTTTACTACAGTCATTCTCTTTATCTCTGTTGTTGGGCTAAATCCTATTAGTCATCAGGAATAATAAGACACTTTAAAAACAGCAGGCAAAAACTACATTTCTGTCTGATGCGTCATCATTGTTATGGCTCAGACAACAGAATCCATAAAATTGATTAGTTGAGAGGAACGGGGGAAAGCACAGCAATGCACACTGACTGGAGGAGATTAATCTCACCACTATTCCACACTAAGGTGGCCCGAGTTCATGGCTGTGCACATCAGCAATGGCAAAGCAGTCATGAAAAATACACTATTGCAGGTGCTTCCTGTAAATTTACCAGGATCCCAATAAAAATCTACTACAGGCCGAGGTCAGTATAAGCGTTTCCTCCGTCTTGACTAATTGAAGGCCAATTTAACGATGAAGAATACCTTAAAGATGAATAATGATAGAGGGGAATTTGACTATCCATGCTGTCCCATCCTTTTCCATGTCAATGCTTTTGCACACACGTGGAAGACGAAATGCAGCCAGTGGTTTCGGTAGAGGAGGAGAACAATGAAGTAAGACTAATAGCAAAATTGTGTGCAGATATTATTTGCATATTTCCCTAGGTGATCTTTGCTGGTTTGCTTGATGGCATAAGTAAACTGTAAAGGAAAGTTCAGAAAACTTCAGAAAAGTTCAGAAAAAAGTAGACTGTTTAGAAAAAAATTATATAAATAAAGATAAATATATATACTTCAGGGCAGCAGCTACTAGCAGATTGCGTATATTGTCACATAATCTACCCTACCAGCACATTATTGAATGACCCCTATTCTCTTTAGAGAAGAGGATTTCAGTGCTGGACTGAATATTACAAATAGTTTGTTTGCACCAATGCAGAATAATGATATTCCTCTAAAGCAGAGTTTCTCAATGCAACAAAGAAAGTTGTATAGATTTGTATAGGCTTGGCTTGAACATATAAGCCATACGGTGTGCTACATTTCCTACAGTGAGGGCAATTCATAGAACCTATCCAGCTAAAAAAATATATTTTAAAAGTAAATTTATTCTTGATCTACAGGAATGGCAGGCAGTAATACATGGTGGCTCATGTATTAAAGTATAGCTATGATTCACTCACTCATGTATGGCAGAGTAGTAACAGATCAGCACATTTGAGTTTGATTTAAATGGTAGAGGTTGTAGAGTTAACTGGAATATAAACACCATAG
This sequence comes from Hiodon alosoides, assembly GCA_025775065.1. Lineage (NCBI taxonomy): Eukaryota > Metazoa > Chordata > Actinopteri > Hiodontiformes > Hiodontidae > Hiodon > Hiodon alosoides. The sequence continues at coordinate 2,435 of JAOYSI010007353.1, read as the reverse complement.
CTGACTCGAAGGGCATCCATAATAAATTATAATTATTATGATATGCAAATTGATTTTATTAGGCTCGTAGTAAACCTAATATATACAATACGGTTGTTTCAATAAAACAAATTAATTAAATAAATGTTGAAATGAGCGAGGCTGCACGACTATCTCACGGCTGTAGTTTATCAGGGAAAGCACAAGCTTCGTGTGACTGGAGGGTTTCTGGTTGGTTCTCTGTCAGCTGACTTTTGTAAATGCCAGAAGGGCTGTTCCAGCTGTGGGTTGAATGGGCAGGTCAAATTTGGCCATAATTTATAAAATAAATACCAATGCATTTTCGGTCAAAACATGTAAAAATCAAGCTCTATTGAAATGCTCCCTGATTCGACAAGATGGTTCTAACTACAGAATGTACACAATTCACTGATAGCATGAGTACAGATCAGGCCAAAAACCTGAAAGGGAGGACAGAGGCCCAAGGCCCTTGAGGCTACAAAATTTGAAAATATTATAGATTTGTTTTTCTTTCCCTGACCTCTGGACCAAACACTAAACTGACACTACCTTTACCACAGACGGTGCAGCCGCTAGATCTGCCTTTAGCACAGACAGTGCTGCCGCTAGAACGACCTTTAGCACAGACAGTGCTGCCGCTAGATCTACCTTTAGCACAGATAGTGTTGACGCTAGAATGACCTTAAGCACAGACAGTGCTGCCGCTAGAATGACCTTAAGTACAGACAGTGCAGCCGCAAGATCTACCTTTAGCACAGATTGTGCAGACTACAGAGTACATTAAGGCAATTGATGTGAGCTGTCCCATGTTTTAGAATATTTGTTTATCTACTGAAAGTGCCTTACTAGATGAAACCATGGTGGGAAAAGTAATTTGGTATGCTGGACGTTGTATGCTGTATGCAGTAATGCCGGTCCAAGTCTGTCACTGCTTCTGCTTGATAGGTCTTGTCCTTATAAGTTGTTATCTATGAGCCTCAAAGACAAAAATATCCACACTCCTCATTGAAATTAAGGACAATGGAAATTCTCAAGATCAGCGGTTCCCTAACTCTGCCACTTTTCGCACCACCTATTTATAAATATCTAAACGTTGAGTACCTCCAGCTAAATGTATAATAGTATTTTATTAAGTTTAGATTAGGCCTACGATTAGGCCTACATTCAATAGTTAGTTTAATAAATTGTTAAAGGTCTGCTAGCCTGCAATCTATCTTATTTATTTCCAAGCTAGGCAAGGTTAAGTAAGATATTTGGTTATTTGTATATTTAAACAGCATGTGTTTGTATGTTTACAATCAAAAACTGAGAATGAAATTGCATATTAGTTTTATTGCCATTAAATTAAAAATGGGGAACCTTTACGAGATGTATTTATATCTTCTTGGGAAACATGAGGTTGAAATCTCTGCATGAAAACAGGGAATCCAAAGTATAGCAGCTAAATTTGCCATTCAAGTTAATAGGCCATAAATGGGTTTTGTAAAAGCATGATATTACAACATTTAGCATTAAACATCCCGTTCTTGTGTTTATGAAAAGGACTACAGAGAACTATGTTCTCTATTGTAATCTCGTCTTTCTTGCTTTTCACTTTTTAGCATTGACAAAGTGACCTAAAAGTTGAAGCTCTGACTGTCACTGTTCAGCTTACACTGTACCCATGCTCTCCCTGTCCTCTGAGTGAATCTTGTTGCCAGGTTCAAAACTAGAACTAGAAAAGCCAACTCTTAAAAAGGTGAATGTAAAACCAAAACTACTTACAGAAAACCGACCTCATGAGTGCGGTCATTCCTCCTTGTGGCATCCAATATGACAAGGTCATTCAAGACATTCAAGGCTAAGACCAAATCTAAACTTTGACGATCTGCTAATCACAATTTTTAAAATTGTATTTAATTAATATGCAGTTGTTTAGCTGACACTTTTATCCAAAGCAACTTACATAGTTTACAATTTCTACTTTAATATAATATAATATAGTTTAATATAATATAAATATTATACATATAATACAGTATAGTAGTTCCTCTACTCATAAAAAGAAAAAGTTATGAAATGCAACTTTATTAAACGTGATTAGCAGGTCATCATATTTCCGAGTACTGCTCTGTAAAACCAACCTTCCTATGAGAATCAGCAAAAACAAGCCTGTGTCCTCAAATGGGAACTTCTGCAGCATATTTTTAACGATTACACTGTAAAAAATCCCTAACCTCCCTCTGAGATTCAGCAAAAATGAGCCCTTGTCCTCAAATGTGAACTTCTGCAGCATATTTTCTACCATTGTACAGTAAAAATCCCTAACCTCCTTGTGAGAATCAGCAAAAGTAAAAATAAATATATGCAGCAGGGCATCATAAAGAAATGATTCTTTATTATTCTTTATGTGGGGGGGGGGGGGGGGGGTGGTGTTAATAAAAAAAGAGAAACAC
>JAOYSI010007351.1:0-12193 GCA_025775065.1 Hiodon alosoides | reverse complement strand
CACTCTGTCTGTGTATATGTTCACTCTGTCTGTGTGTGCATTCTCTCTGTCTGTGTATATGTTCACTCTGTCTGTGTATATGTTCACTCTGTCTGTGTGTGCATTCTCTCTGTCTGTGTGTATGTTCACTCTGTCTCTGTGTGCGTTCACTTTGTGTATATGTTCACTCTTTCTCTGTGTGCATTTACTCTGTGTGTATGTTCACTGTGTGTGTGCGTGTATGCGCTCACTCGATATGTGTGCATTCACTTTGTCTCCCACAGTGGGATGAGGTACATAGTTTAAAATGTGTCCACTTGAACAGGTGGATGATTGAATACCTTGGGGTACAACGGAAGTGCCCCTTCATCGATTTTACATTTTACAAAGTACATTACCCATCATCCCAGACTGATTAGAGTTTGTAGGTCTCTTTTTGTGTTTCTCCAATCCTTCTGATATCCACCCCTCCTTTCCCTTCTCTTATAATCCAGCTGAAAGATCCAATCCGCCCTGCCATGGCCACAGGCCCACCCACACACACTTGCTACCTCACTGTCAGCCGGTGACAGGCTATTTAAGATTAAGGCACAGCTGCTCCGGTTGTCTCTGTGTCTTTCCGTTTATCCCAGTAATGTCGCAGTCAGCCTTTTCTCCACTCTAATCCCATGCTTCTGAAGGCTGAGATGGAACAGTGCGGCATACTAAGATTACTGCTGTTATAGTGGGTATTAATGTTAGGGAGGACTTTCTGGTGAAAGTTTGGATAAACTAAAACCTTTAAATCTGGGGCATTCACATATAACCAACACACTTCCTATAATCTGGCATTGGCTCACTGTTTAATGCAACTCTGTTAAAATACATTATAGTATTTTTCACTTAATGTAATGTCATGTTACACATAATGTTCATTTACACTTTTACAGGAACTGCTAAATAGGTCATAAAAATGTCTCACATTCAGGATAAAGTTGCCACATGGTAAAACTGCTTGCAGATATAAGTGCAAATATAAGTGCAAATATAAGTGATATTTTTGTTTACTTAGTTGGGGAGGCACAGGCTTTGGCTGGTTGGAAGATTGGAAAGTTTCTGTTCCATTGTAAGTTGAGAAAGGTACTTGAACTTTCTTAAATATCCAGCCATGTAACCTGATAAAGAATTTGTGAGCTATTTCAGCAAGAGAAAGTCTGGTCAAGAGTGTGAGCTAAAAATAAATAATGAAAATGTGATAATCTTGTTTGGTTAATGTGGGTCCTGCTGAAATCGTCAGGTATTGTAATATAAAAAAACTTTGCTTTTGGCTGACAGGGTGTAATTTTCACTGCTCAGAAACATCACCTCTGAAATTTGTTCTTCTGTCAATGTGGGTTACTTGTCCCGTTGAAGGGGAATGTTTTGAGGACAATGGATATAATTTTATTCATGATGTAGTATGTGCTCTGAAGTTCTAACATCTCGATTGTTCATTGAGCTATGTTCTCCGCTCAGGTGAATACAAATTGGTTTGAATTGATTGTCAGTGTTCTTTGCTTTTTTCCAAAAGTTCCATTTAGTTTGCAGTTCTGATTCTTAATTTTTTTAAGCTGTATTGTTATAGCAAAAAAAATGTTGTCAGTGTTTGCAAATAATTTAATAATTTAATTTGGATTCATTAAGCCTAGCTGTTCGTTAAGCATATTTTCAAATAAAATCTGATTAAATAACTTCTGGTATGTATGCACTACTAACTGAACAGAATCATAAGTAGAGCAGATTTTGTGTATCGCATTGAGAAAAGCTACCCGCTATATCCTATAAACCTTCAAGTCTTGGAAGAATCCAGGTGGTAACAGGGAAAGTTACCATGTTTTTCTCTCCTTCGATCCTTATGTTTACTTTTTACTTTAAGTATGTTTACTTTTTACTTTAAGTATGTTTACTTTTTCCCATTCTTTTTGGTTCCTGATCAGTTCTCTCTCTCTCTCTCTCTCTCTCTCTCTCTCTCTCTCTCTCTCTCTCTCTCTCACGGGCTGGTAGTGCATAAAGGATGGAGTGAGGGATGAAAGGTGGGGAAAGGGATGGAGAGAGGGATGGAGGGCTGGAGAGAGGGATGAAGGGTGGAGAGAAGGGTGGAGAGAGGGATGGAAAGAGGGATGGAGGGTGGAGAGAGGGATGAAGGATGGAGAGAAGGGTAGAGAGGGATAAATGGTGGAGAGAAGGGTGGAGAGAGGGATGGAAAGAGGGATGGAGGGTAGAGAGAGGGATAAAGGGTGGAGAGAAGGGTAGAGAGAGGGATAAAGGGTGGAGAGAAGGGTGGAGAGAGGGATGGAGGGTGGAGAGAGGGATAAAGGGTGGAGAGAAGGGTAGAGAGAGGGATGGAGGGTAGAGAGAGGGATAAAGGGTGGAGAGAGGGAGTCATTCCTACATCTGCAGATTAAATCAGACACAAGCTGATCCAAGGGGGTGCACTGCCGTGGTAACACACCTAACTACAGGAGAGTGTATCCACTATTAGCCTTGCTGCTTAGACCTTTATAGGCTTCAGCCCTGCATTTGAGTGTGTGCGCATATGCATTATATTCCATTGTTCATCACAAAAAACAAACGGTTGCTAGATTAGTTTTGAAAGGTGTGTAATATTTTTCACCTTGTGATTGAATGCTTTTTATTTTATATTGCACCCTAGGGTAGCACAGGAAGTGATTGTAAGGCACTAAAGTAGGGTAAAGGCTCTGATAACAGAAAAAGGGCTTCCACAGGAAGTGATTGTAAGGCACTAAAGTAGGGTAAAGGCTCTGATAACAGAAAAAGGGCTTCACATGGTAGGCCTATAGGGAGCAGCAGAGGGCTGAAAACACAGCTATCCAGAAGAGGCTGCTTTACATTTAGTATTTTCTATAGTAGATATAACATACAAATAATTGCATTATTTGTTATAGTCCAATCAAATTATAGCTATAATAATAACAAAAACAACCACTATTATTTTTATTATTATAACAACATGAATAAGTACTTGGTCGTCATTATTGGAAGATAATACTTAATCGTTTAAATTTTATTATGATTACAATTGGATTGGCTTCTACTGTGTTTGTGTAGTCCTGTTCAGGTCCTGTAGTGCAGGAAGCTTCGGTTCATGCTGGACTCAAGAGTCTGTCAGGGTGCAAACTGCACTGAATTCTCAGGCTTTCATTTCCTCTTATCCTCCCCTTTTCCCTCTCTGCATGAAAAGAGAGATTGTTGTTTGAGGACAGCTGGGTACCCAGCTCTTTTCACTGCGGTGTCAGACCTGAGAGTTAGGAATTCAGGTCCTGTGTGGACTCTTCTGGTACCCTGGGGTAAGTACTCTACAGACTAAGAAAGAACTCTACGTTAGTCCCATACGCAATGGGAATAACTGTCTGAGAAGTCATCTAAGGTACCTGTGACGCAAATATACACAGGAGATAAATTGTTTCTGGTCCTTAATCTTTGGATCTCATGGAACGCTGTGTCTCTGCGAAGCCACCTTCCTTCAGTCTGCCGGAGTGTAGACACGGTTCGAGGGCACTAACAGGATTAAAGGCCCCCCTCTCTCGCCTATCTGTCAGAAATGCATGAAGGAGCCCATTTCTATGGAAATGTGATGTTTACATGAATGGGGGAAGCCTATTATCTGCTGTTTGGGCACGCAAAAGGAGGGCAGATTGTGTGTTTTTCTATTTCCGTCTGACTCCTCTCAGCTCATCGGGAGGAAAAACAGTGTGGGCAAATGTCCTCGCGGTTGATTAAACCCTGCCGCTGAGTTCCTGATCTGCATCTCCCACAATGCAACAGCAGTGGGTGTTAATGGTGGGTAAAACCAAACCCTCCCCCAGCCTTGGTCTCCTGCACCAGGGTGTGGCAGATCGGGGTTCCTCACCAGGGAATGGCAGATCGGGGTTCCTCACCAGGGAATGGCAGATCGGGGTTCCTCACCAGGATATGGAAGATCGGGGTTTCTCACTAGGGGAGACTCGCCTCTTTTCATTTGAGGGAAAACTCTTTCAGTGGATAATATGGACCATATTCACACCCATTACTGCAATACCTGGTTGTCATGGAAGTATTCATTATAATTAGACATATTTTATTATAAAATTGCTTTTCACATGGAAGTACGTAAAACAGTCTGACTACTGCATCACATTTATTGTACAGGTAGTATAGAAAGGGATTTCAATTTTTATTTTTTATTTTTTTTTGCATGACCAAATGTCGTTTTTTATAAGTTTGTTTTATAAAATCATGCTACTAAATTTTAAACACGTAGTATAACTGCCACCACTGGGCACACTTCTAATACAACCTACTACTAAATAATACAGTGCTATAAAGGGGATCAAATTTCATTTCAGTTCATTAGAGATAGGAGTCTTTGTTTTCTCTAGCCAGGATCACACAATTGTAGTTCATTTATTCAGTTCTTCATCTTCAATTATCATCATTTACAATCCCACACAAGTGTTGTGAAAGGCAGGGAAGAGAACACTTTTTAAAATTAGCTGCAAATATTCCTCTGTATGCTGAAAACTGCTGATTACATCCAGCGTACTATAGCTATAGAACTTGTTTATGAACCTAAGTGGGGTTAACCCTAACCCCAACCCAAGTAACTAACCCTAAGAGATTAGTACTATTTACTATGTGATGGTTACTTGGGTTAGGGTTAACCCTAACCCTAAAAGATGGGTACTATTTACTATGTGATGGTTACTAGAAGCGCTTGACAAAAACCATCATGTTGATTATATTTTTTTTTTCTAAACACTTGACACACTGCCATACCCTGATAAGTTTTACTGAAATTGTTAAATCTAAGTTTATATTTATATATTCATTTATTTATTATAACTTTTCAACATTTATAAATTTTTAATTTTCCTTCATAGTGAACTACTGGCTGACTGTAAATGGTTTAGGAAGCTTCTGATTGGCCACAGCCTCACACTAGACCAATGGAGTAGACCAATGGCTGTAGGGAATGCCAGCGCCAGCACAGCTGGCTCTATTTCTATTTTCGTATTGGTCACTTTTCATTTGCCTGCTCACCTCCAGCATACACTCTCCAGCATATACACTCTCCAGCATACACTCCATATATACACTCCATATATACACTCCATATATACACTCCATATATACACATATACTCTCTCCAGCTTGTACTCTACTCTCCAGCATATATACTCCAGCTTGTACTCTACTCTCCAGCATATACTCTCCAGCTTGTACTCTACTCTCCAGCATATATACTCCAGCTTGTACTCTACTCTCCAGCTTATACTCTCCAGCTTGTACTCTACTCTCCAGCATATATACTCTCCAGCTTGTACTCTACTCTCCAGCATATATACTCCAGCTTGTACTCTACTCTCCAGCATATATACTCTCCAGCTTGTACTCTACTCTCCAGCTTATATACTCCAGCTTGTACTCTACTCTCCAGCATATATACTCTCCAGCTTGTACTCTACTCTCCAGCATATATACTCTCCAGCTTGTACTCTACTCTCCAGCATATATACTCCAGCTTGTACTCTACTCTCCAGCTTATACTCTCCAGCTCCTATGCGTCCATTTGGTCATTTCGGTCTGCTCTGTCAGAAGCTGTCACTAATTTAGCCTCGCACTTAAGAATTCCTCGTGTTTGCTATGCTCCAGAGACTCACTGGTCTCTACCATACATCATGAGTCTATGAGTTGTAGAGCTTCATATGCAAAACGGAGACAAAATTCGCACCACACTAAGTCAGTAACAGCTAATGATCTCACTTTGACCGCTGGTTTTCATGTTTTCCTAGGTGACCACTGACCCTGAATCACGCTCTCACGCTACCATTTAATGCTGGATTTTTCAGTGAGAACTTAGCAATGGTGCTGGTTACAGAGCATAGTGGTGTACTGTGCTATGTTGTGCGTGATGACCGAGGCCCTAAGGGAGTGTAGGCATGCAGAAAGTGGAAAGTCCATGCAGAGGCTCAACAGCAAAATGGAGCAGAAATTCTGAATGAAGTTGATGTGTGTCTGGGAGGCATAAGGACATCCTAGGAAGTTGATGTGTGTCTGGGAAGCGTATGGACATCCTCGGAAGTTGATGTGTGTCTGGGAAGCATAAGGATGCTCTGGAAAGTTGATGTGTGTCTGTGAAGCGTAAGGACGTCCTGGGAATTTGATGGGTGTCTGCGAAGGGTAAGGACATCATGGGAAGTTTGTGTGTGTCTGGGAGTGTAAGGACGTCCTGGGAAGTTGATGGGTGTCTGGGAGTGTAAGGACGCCCTGGGAAGTTGATGGGTGTCTGCGAAGGGTAAGGACATCATGGGAAGTTGATGGGTGTTTGGGAAGCGTAAGACGCCCTGGGAAGTTGATGGGTGTTTGGGAAGCGTAAGACGCCCTGGGAAAATGTTGGCGGAGGTTCAGCCATGAAGAAGAGAATCATACTTCTCCCTTCTAGTCCTTTAAACCACTGTTAATCAAAATGAGTCTGCTGGGGCTATACCTCTCCTCTTTCCCCTTCCCTCCTGCCATCCCTTCTTCACACACAAAGGACAATATATTCCCTCCTAACTGTGTTCATACTGCCTACATCGCATGTCCTCAGTCTTTCGGAATAAAGTCAGTCTGCCCCTCTTACACCGGTGCTGTTTAGGCAGATCCCTGTGTTAAATGGGAATAACTAATGCACACTTTGGAGCTGATAGAATTCCCACAGTTATAATACGGACCCATGGCCAGGCTCCAGTGAGAAACTTTGATTGCTCTCTTGATTAAGCAATATTGATCCACCCCCCACCGAAGCCATGTACAAGGAATTTGCCATTTTCAGACCCACGGGTGCTCATGATAGAAAATCATGAATAGAATTTCTCAGCTGGGCAGGAACAAAATCTGTGCTTTTTCCCGTCCCCTCCGCAACAGAAAACGCAAACACACACACACAAAAACATACAAACAAACAGACACATAGACACACATATATACACACACACAAACATACAAACAGACACACACAGACATAGAAACAAACATACACGCACACACACAGATAAACATACACTCAAACACACACCCATACACAACCGCACACACACATACACACATGCATGCACATATGAAGGCATATAGACTTACTGGCACACAAGCACAGAAACACACGGTAAGATTTCTGCTGAGTGGAGCACAAACGGCCCCTGCTCAATTATAGCTTTAATAGGTATCGGATTTGTGACGGATTGGCAGTCCCTTGCATGCAGATGACTTTTGCTCCATTAGTATGCACTGCCTTGTAAATTCCTTTGTGATCTTTGTGTATTGAACTGCAGAAGACCGTAAAGCCGGGCTGAAGCTCTGCCGGGCTGAAGCTCTGCCGGGCTGAGCCTTAGAAATACAAGCAATCTTGGGGGGATCCGGGGGTCCACCCCAGAAAAACATGTCAAGGTTTAAATATTCACTAAATATTCATTTTTGTGTTTTATTTTTTACAATAATGTCTAATAGTGTTGCATAGCTCTGTTTTTGTTTTTTTGTTTTTTACCTTTTCGTGTTTCATTGTACGTAATGGCAGAGATTAGGGGTTAATAAAGTAAAACCATAACCATAATCATATAATGCGTGGTTGCCTGTCGTAGTATAGCACGTATATATTGTATTTAAATTTTTCATATCAATATATTAGGGGGGACATTTTGAGCATATTTTAATGCTCTTTGCCCATATCTGGGTATTTTATGGCTTGCCAATTAGTTTCTTTAATTATTAAATGGAGAAGAATTTGGTCATACATCAAAAAAGAAACTGTTCTCCTTCAGTCCTGCATGTACCCTTCTATGCATTTTGTAGCTACGCACAGACTCCTTTATCTGGAGCGGTTTGCACACATTTATACAGCTGGAAAACAGTTCAGGTTAGTAGCTTCTTTAAGTACCACATTAGAGCTACATCAGCAGTGGTCTCTCAGAACCACATCAGAACCACATCAGAGCTACATCAGCAGTGGTCTCTCAGAACCACATCAGAACCACATCAGAGCTACATCAGCAATAGTCCCACAGAACCACATCAGTGCTACATCAGCAATAGTCCCACAGAACCACATCAGAACCACATCAGAGCTACATCAGCAGTAGTCCCACAGAACCACATCAGAACTACATCAGAGCTACATCAGCAATAGTCCCACAGAACCACATCAGAACCACATCAAAGCTACATCAGCAATAGTCCCACAGAACCACATCCGAACCACATCAGAGCTACATCAGCAATGGTCCCTCAGAACCACATCAGAGCTACATCAGAGCTACATCAGCAATGGTCCCTCAGAACCATATCAGAGCTACATCAGCAATAGTCCCACAGAACCACATCCGAACCACATCAGAGCTACATCAGCAATGGTCCCTCAGAACCACATCAGAGCTACATCAGAGCTACATCAGCAATGGTCCCTCAGAACCATATCAGAGCTACATCAGCAATAGTCCCACAGAACCACATCCGAACCACATCAGAGCTACATCAGCAATGGTCCCTCAGAACCACATCAGAGCTACATCAGAGCTACATCAGCAATGGTCCCTCAGAACCACATCAGAGCTACATCAGCAATAGTCCCACAGAACCACATCAGAGCTACATCAGCAATAGTCCCACAGAACCACATCCGAACCACATCAGAGCTACATCAGCAATAGTCCCACAGAACCATATCAGAGCTACATCAGCAATAGTCCCACAGAACCACATCCGAACCACATCAGAGCTACATCAGCAATAGTCCCACAGAACCATATCAGAGCTACATCAGCAATAGTCCCTACTGGGATTTTTACCTGCAACCTACTTATTACCAGTACATTAAAATTACAATTAAAAAGTACCACCTACCTTGCCCGTATTGCCCAAATACATTTTAGTCATTCAGCAGACGATCTTATCCAAAGCAATGTACAAAAGTGTCATAGTTTAGGGGTTAACATTTGATAAGATACCTAACTACCATGCCATATTGATGAGTACTGTGAGAAGCTATAAAGGCAAATTGTACAAACGGTCTCAGGCAGTGTATTCCACCGTTTCAGTGCAAGTGATGAGAAGAGTCAAAGGGTTAGAAAGAGTCGAAGAGTTGGAAAGTAACAACACATTTATGAGTCTTCAAAAGGATTAATCACCATTATAACCCTTAGTTATTGATTACTTTTATAACTCTTAGTTAAGAGTTAAAAAGTCATAAAAGAACATTTAAGATATGATGTATACAGTCTTCAAAATTATAAGTGCATTTCTAGTTTTTAATGCGAGTGGACTAACGTAGAGTGAAGAGGCCGAACATTAGTGGTGTCTCTAGAGGGCGCACAAACCCCACAGTTCTTGGGTAGGTGATTTTTATCGTATAATGCTAGCCTAACACGTACTCGGACACTCTTAAGCCTCTGCGAGAATCTCTTCGCAAAACTTGTATCAATAAGGAATCTGCGTTCGAACTTCTGATCTTCTGATCTCAATATTACTGCAGAAGTCACAGTGTAACACTCACGATGTGTGTGTGCGTTTCAGCAAAAGATTTCAGCAAAGACATGATTAAATGGCGCAATCATTCCTCGACCTCTACTTTCGGCGCATTCAGAAGAGACAGTCAAATGTTAATGAGAGGGAATTATGAAGTCATTAACTTTCGAATGCCGTTTGTGATCACTACCTTGACAATCACATGCCATTGTATTACACAAATAATGTGTTGTGAGCTTTTGACACAGAGACGCTAAAAATAGAAAAACTGCATGATGACAAGCTGTCAAAAAAGGATAACGTGTTTTTGTATAGCTTATATATTTTCCAGTTTCAGGGAAGGGTGTGTGCCTCAGGGTAATAGTTAAATCTCTCCACTCAACAAATACTGCGTTTTATTGGTGTTTGAAGACCGCATACAAATTCATTTGTATTCACGCGGAACCAACGAATACGAAACGGCAAATGAAGGCGCAATTCATACACGCTTAGAAAATGTCGATTCAGAATCGCAGTATGTGGTATTCGCAGTTTTGTCTTTCTCTGAGCAATTTACTTTTTAAAGGCTTGATACAACATATTTATTTTGCTACTACTTGTCGTTCGCTCTCAGTTTCGACTAGTAATAAAAAGCTTGTCTAACTCAGCCTTGAGCACCTTCTTCGCAGTGTTTCCCCACGCAGTCTCCCGGTCTCGCCACAGCCCCACGCCCCCTCCCTTGGGATAATTTTCGCAGCGTACGTGAATGTGTGTGTTTCTGTGTCAGTCAAGGCTGAAGGGAAGCAGCGTAAGGATCGACATTTAATTTGTAAGGCTACCGTTAGTGCGTGAAAAAAAGGATAGGTTAAATTCTAACAGCTGTCGACGTTCACTTACAAATGACCTTATCCTTACACTACTTAGAAGCACATGGCGACAACAGCAGTTCCTCCAGACGTGCGCGATAGGTGTGAAGGAAAGCTGTGATGTTGCGAGGATGGCACTATAGCTAGAATCTGCACCGTTTAGCTGTGCGCTGAGAACGAAAACCGGGGCAACAGCCTGTATTAAAGGGCGAAGCAAGGAAGATAAACATAAAAATATATATATTTTTTATATGAACCCGAAGGACATTTTAGAAGGAGAATTTTGTTGTTGTTTTGCTTTCCGCTGTCTACTAACTGGACGGTGAAGCCAGGATGCACGGCATCAAGAAGAAGCAAGGGGTATTTTACCGGATCGCTGGTTGACTTAGTTTCTATCAGTTCTGTGGGAAAGCACCTGCCTCGTGCGCACTAGAGATGATTACAATGGTTTTGTTTGGTATCTGTGTTTCGACTGGGCTTTCGCTCTGAGTGGAAATACGCTATAAAATTGGATAAGGGCGAAAATCGCACGTTCCTTAATGGGGCTCACTTCGTTTGTCAACACGACTTCGTGGAGAAACGTGGAAAGTCACAATGTTAAAATGGTTCTGCTACAGTTAATCTTTCTTTGTGGAATATTGCACATTCGAGCCAATGGTAAGTTTCTAAGGGTCCCGAATTTCACCAGATGTTTGCCTACAATTTATTTTACATAATTAACTTGTCGTGTAACTTAAAAAAAGAAGACGAAGATAAAATGACAATTTTATCCGTTTAAACCAATTATCGGGAAGCCACTCTGACATTCCGAGAGACAGTTAGCCATAGGTTGACGTTGGTTGGATCAATGCGCATTGGCGATAAGAGGTGTGCCATAAACATTTTAGAAGCTTAACTAGTAACTAATTATGTCCGTTTACAGGGCCTTATAAACGACTTCAAAGGGGCTGTGTTTATAAGGGCGTGAAGTGGACTTAGTTGGGACTTCGAATCTTAAACCATGGGCGTAAGATATAACAAGACCAGCGCTTATTAATTCATGGTTTTATTTAAATCAATCAGGCTACATTTTATTAAGGTATATTCATGAATATTCGTGAATTACCTTTAATATGAAGGTAAAAAGCAATATGTGTAATTAATGGATCGTTTCATTACGTAATGGTTTGATTTATCCATTCGTTTTGTCGTTTTAATTTGATATGTGCTGTTAGATGGATAGTTGGTTTTAGTCGGTTACGGATTTTACTAAGCACTGTACACATTAATATAAGATTGAATATATCACGGAAAACACTTCGTTAATGTTCTCTTTCAAATGATGTCGTATTGAATCGTTTATGACTCTCACACCCTTATATGTGAATTTTTGGTTTAAACTAGCTATGTATTTTTGTAGGTACCTACTTGTTATACTACTGTCTATTACATGTAATGAACATTATTTATTCATTATTTCATTATTCCATGAAATTATATATATACACCTATAATCTCTTTAAAGTACTTTGATTTCTTTATTTCGATATGCAACATATACATATATATATAGACCTACTTAAAAATTATATTATTTTTAATTAATAATCCATCGTTATTGGATTTATTTAAAGGGTCAATAGGGCAAGTGATAGGTCAATCCCTGTCTGATCCTGTACAGGGCTTTGGGGTGAATCTCGAGGTGCCCAGTGTACTGTTTTCCAAACAGGTTCTTAGGGTTAGGGGTTAGGGGTTAGGGTTGGGGTTAGGGTTGGGGTTAAGAACAGGTTCTTAGGGTTAGGGGTTAGGGGTTGGGGTTAGGGTTGGGGTTAAGAACAGTTTCTTAGGGTTATGGGTTAGGGGTAAGGGGTTATGGG
>JAOYSI010007350.1:15265-28832 GCA_025775065.1 Hiodon alosoides | reverse complement strand
GACGCTTTAGTTTGGAAGTCTGCGTGTTTGGAAGTCTGCGTGTTTGGAAGTCTGCGTGTTTGGAAGTCTGCGTGTTTAGACGCTTTAGTTGGGAAGTCTGCGTGTTTAGACGCTTTAGTTGGGAAGTCTGCGTGTTTAGACGCTTTAGTCTTGAAGTGGCAGCAGCTCAGAAAGCTCGGGAAACCATAGCAACACTGAGGAGCACGGAGACCGCTTCAGACCTAACGAAGACGTGAACTTGGAGAGCGGGCCTTGTTTTGCACTCCAGCTGGTAACTGATCATCTCTGTTGACATCCTCGCTGTCTGTACAAGGCAGAGGCTCTGCCCCGAGAGACCGTCCTGGCTTGCGTTGTTTTGTTTTGTTTTTTGTTTTGTTTCCGGTTTATTTGCGAAGCTCTGTGTCCCAACCACATGCCCAGATGGAGTACACAAATGTGTGCTGTGTTTGGGATTCATCGTTAGCGCTGTCTCCCTAACCTAGTTCATGTTCAGTCGTAGACAGAGTTTGCCTTGTTCTCTCCGAGCCTCCCCCCTGGGCGGCGTTTACCTCTGATACGGCGCCGTTTAATGAGAATTTATGCTAATTCAGGCACCTTTTGAGTTGCTGAAGAAACACTGAATCTTTCTTCTTTTTGACTCGTTACCCTCTTTGAAGCTCAGATGTCCGTTGTAAATGGGGAACTTTTGAAGTTTGCTACCCGATGAGGAGCTCTGTTCATTATTAATAGCTTTATATAACAATGAGCTCACTTCAATTACTCTTTATACTTTGATAAATGTAGTAATACACCATGGAATATTTCGGCGTGTTTCCTTACCCTCCACTGACTATTCAAAACATTGACAAAGTGCTTCAGACTCGCCTCGCCGTAACACTTTGGCTTGCGGGCCTGTGAAACTGTCTCCTGGAACCCCCGCTTCTCGTCTGGCCGTCGCGGCGCTCGCTGACGGAAAGTTACCGTAACGGCACAACAGCCCCTCTCTGTTCGGGTCTCCTTTTTATTGGAACCAGCGCACACCAGCCAGTCATAACCCGAATAACGGAATCCATGTTCTGTTGACCCACCTTTGAGCCGTTTCCAAGCTTTAAAGGGCCGTATAAACGACCAGAAATGCTAATGAAAACGCGGTTGTTTGAGATTAATTATTTTCCCCTCAAAGATCCAATTTACACGTGGCTCTTCAGGGTGCACTATTTCACACTTCTTCGAAAATAATTTATTTGGGGGGGAGGATTTATTGGGACACGCATTGCCATTTCACTTTGGTGTAGTCTGAATGACCTCATTCACATTAGCAAGTTAACCAAATACATTTTTGAACGTAGACCAATGACCAGTTTATTAGGTACACCTCCCGGTTCACAAAAATGAACTTTCTGTGTAAAGCAGGAAGATGGAGAGCATCGAGTTACCGTTTGATTGAATGTTAAAGGCGGGGGGGGAGTGACCTAAGCGACCTTAAGTATATCTCCTGGGCTTTTGGTGAGAGTGTGCAAGTTGACAGACGGACCTCAAACGGGGGCCAAATAACGGCGCAGTTCTGCAGCGTGTGCTGGGCGGCATCTGGGATAGGACGGCTGGTCTGTCCTTGTCCCGGACAGGCCATTGTAGTAGTTTTTCTGACTGGGTTGGGAATTGGAAAAGCCGCTTACTCTGTAACAAACAGCCTGCTTACAGATATAAAGGAAATTTCATACTGCAATGTTTTTGATGGCACGCAATCAGATGAGTTTTGTCATTGTATAGACGCTCGTAAATAATTTATTGAAGTGCAGAGCTTTCCAGAGAAACGACTTCATACTTAACTGGAATAGTTTAAGTTGTCATTTGCATTTGTCTCAGCCCTTCATGAGTGGATCATCACAACAGGTTTGAGTGTTTTGGGAACTGCATGCAATAAGCAAGTTTGAAAATGTTTACCCCACTGTTTGATAAATGGTTTACCCCACTGTTTGATAAATGGTTTACTGCTAGGCAAAGCATTGAATTTCTCAACCCCCCAAACTGGACAGTCAAGTGTCCTGATCACATCTTGTTTACGGAGAGTGCGTCCGGCCTTTACGATTTCACGCTCAGAGCTTGATCTGGCCGTGCTTTCATTGTTCAGGAAACCAAAGATTTCATGTGCAGAGACCACCCCCACCGTTCAAAGAACGCTATTTCTAATTTCTAACAATACTTCGACAGTTGAACAGGTAGAAGTTGCTGTATAACTGCAGTGAACCGGAGTACCTCAGTGCAGGTTAAAGGAAACACTATTCAATGTAACTGGACCATTATTCCATAGGAAACCTATTGTAAAAATGGTTCGGAATGAAATCAGATGTAAATTTCGCTTCAAAGGGTTAAATGTTCCGATATTTGTTCCTAAGAATAATACAAGGTGTTTATGGAGGCCTGAGTTGAACTAAGTTGTATTTTTTTGGTTTGTTGCCGTTGCCAAGCTATAAGGAGAAAATGCTTAAATTAAACGGTTAAGATGACGGATAACCATTGTTTCCCATTCAAGCACGTCCTTTTTTTTATTTCACTTATTATCATTTTTGTTTTTTTTTTATGACCTGGATTTTCCGCTGTTTAGTGGTGGGGGTAAGTGTGTTTTTCGTAAGTGCGTTTTACTTGAATTCCTTACAGTGGAAAACGTCTTCAGATAGTGTGGTGTTTTCACATGTGTGCAGCGCCCTTGGTGCCAAAGGGCCCTTTCCCATAGGTTTATGGAAAAGAGAAGGAGAAGCCCCAGAGATTGAAATTGCACGCGTTATATAAAACCCTTCAGGCATTATATTTGTGGAGGAAAATATTTGCGAATAAAACTTTTGGTCACTTTTGTAACCATTTCACGTCTGGCGTTTTTTTTTCCCCCCCTCATTGTCCGGCAGGTCAGTTTCTGGGTGGTGAGAGAAATACTGACGGCCCAAACCCTGAAGATCCGAGCCGAAATACTGAGTCACTTTGTCAAAATTGCGAAGGTGAGTTAAGAGCCAAATTGCCCTGTGCGTTCGTCCTGCCACTGATGCCAAGGTGGGATCTGTTCTTAGGAAACCCAGCTGAGGGGTTTCGTCTATACGCCTGTACAGGTCCTTCCTAGGGGTGACGTTTTCAGGAGTCCATCACCACGTCCCTTAGCTTCCCCTGCTATGATAAAGCCTGGGGCCGGCAGAGGTCTGGACTGTGACCCATTTGCGGCCTACAGGGCACCAGCTTTGGGCTTCAGCTTTGGACCTCCAGCCTTGAGCCTCCACTGACCTCCTTCACAGCCGCTTTGGGCTTCAGCTTTGGACCTCCAGCCTTGACCCTCCACTGACCTCCTTCACAGCCGCTTTGGGCTTCCGCTGCTTCACCTCGAATGAGGACACTGGTTTAAAACCAACCTCCCATCTTGTTGTCTAGCAGTCCGGAGCTCTTATGTGTTGGCTTTGCCTTGACTGCCGGCGTACACGTGTCAGTTCCCCAGCTCGGTCAGGCCGGACTGGAGCACACGCGTGTGGAATCTGAGTCTCAGCCACACACACAATTTGCCTCGCTGCCGAGCATTACGTAAAATCGAGGGCGGAAAGGAGTTCCAGATGTTTCAAGTAGTTGTGTAATATATTGAGAGGAAATAATCGTTCTGAGGTTTTTCCCATCTGCACTATTAGGAAACAACAGAGACCGGTCCCCCCCCCTGAGCCCTGGGATCTGCGGATTGGTCCGCGACGTTGCCATCTGCTTTTACTGCAGTTTACTGGGATGCGGTTCAAACCAATGGCCATCGGGATGGGAAAAGCTGTCATTTTTTTGTGTGCTTCAAAGACTTTTATTTCTTTCTTCACGTTTGTCGCATTCTACCCTTCGGAAAACTTACTCTTGTGTGCTTGTTCATATTATTGAATTCTTTTTTTTTGATTTACCAACTGCCTTGAAAATATAATTGAACTTGATTTAATGCGGAACATGCTTCAATGATGATGAAATTGTACAATTTTTCATTTTAAATTATCCTGTTTTAAACTGACGGCACCTTATATTATCAATGATGGCAAAAACAGACATGCCGTGATAATTAATCCTGAATAATAAAAATAAGGAAAGTTGTACTGCTGAAATTTGTGCTGATTTTGATTTGCTAATTTTATTGTTTAGGGATAAACCTTATAATTCAGTGCTTTCCTCACAAGTCGCATATATTCACTTCAATTTGGTAGCCCCTCGTTATATTAAGTCTAGTTGTTTTGACGGTAGTTTATGAAAGTAGTAACTGTAATTTAATTAAAGTTTAAAATATAATTTAATATGACCATACATCTGATGTGGGTTTTGCTTTCAGATCCCAATAATTTTTTCAGTTGTGAAATGACAGATATTAACCTACGATTCCATTGTTTGCGAAGCATATTCTTTAGACATTGGTATCTACAGAACCTCCCCCCAACCCCATTTAACCCTTAGAACCTGCCTTTATGCAGGAGTAGTGGTTGCAGCTCAACTTGACATTGTACACAACATGCTGACCACTAGTAGACACAGGAATGAAGTCTGACAGAGGTCCCAGAAGTCCTGTTTATTCTGCCCTTTGATTTGCATCATGATGCATTGAATCAAAACGGGTGAGAGAACTTGCGGTGGAAACCTGGTTTCCAGGGAATGACTCGGTCAGGACTCTCCAGTCGCGCTGGACACTGAAATTTTCTTTAAAAATTGTATTTATTTATTTTTCCAAATAAAGGGTAAAACCGCACCGCATAGCTCAGCTTTGACCCTCAGTTTCTGCGGACTGCACTCGACCTTGGTGTTCTGAGCTAGTAATGGTGAAAACAGATCACCGACTGACAAAAACAAAGGCCGAGGTGGAAGAGATCAGCTGACGGGGTGCTCGCGAGGTCAGACCACGCGGTGGAAAAGTGGAGCGTGGCAAAGCCCCGGGACGTCATGTGTCCAGAGGTCTGTGGAGAAACCGTCAATTAAAACCCGGGAAGCCTATTAAAGACGACAGAACACTGCGTTGCTGCTAGTTAAGGCGTAACCGAGCGGAACGAAAACTGGGATTTTGTTTCTGCAGTCGTATCGGCCACCAATTGGACGGCATTCTGTCTTATTCCAGGCTACGGTTGAATTGGGAATGGGACGGTTCCCGGGAGTTGTTGGCGGGGTCAGTGAGAGGGAACAATGGCTTTCTTGGCCGTGCGAGGGCTGTCGTCTCGCACGACCTCGGCACTGACGCCAGAGTTGTGGAGGCCCCTAATTTCAGCACCATATTTAAAAAAAAGTGTGAAAAGCTAAATGTCCTTTGATCTGATTTCCCTGTCTTTACTACTGTTAACGAAAGGGCACGCCGTCACGTGTTAACATTTTTTCTTCACGCTATTTGTGAGATCCTTTATTGAAGACTGCTTGGTAGCGGCCTGTGGTTTTAAGACTGTTGCGGTCAGGTGACTTCATGAACGGTTCTCTGTCATCCTCGCAGAAACTCCTGGAGCTGAACAATCTCCACTCTCTGGTCTCCGTGGTGTCTGCCCTGCAGAGTGCCCCCATCTTCAGACTCAGCAAGACCTGGGCGGTAAGACCAGTCATTTGTCTAACCTTGCAGTGTTGGCCTTTTGTTTCTGCAGTTCCTGGGTCATTTCACAATGGAAATTAAGAAGCTCCATGTATATTTAAAAATGCATTTCGGGGACCTCCCAGGACTAAGCCCCTTCCACTTTACAGGTTAGTTACCGGCTCGTGCCATTAGCCGACTGTGACCGGGAGTGTCCGGGAGCGCTGGACAAATCAGCAGGGCGTCTCCTGGTCCTGGGTGGGAGGAATTGGACCGAGCTTCACTTGGGTCCTAACTAACCAGCGTCTCCCGTTGGCCTCCGGGGCTGGCAGTGCCAAGACCGGGACATTTCTCTGATCCCTGTGCACAGAGCCTTTTATGTTGGCTTTTTCGTCAGCAGGGCGTGAGTGAGATGGGTGGATTGGAGGCAGCTGGATTGGCTTATGTTTCTCACCCACCCTGTGGGCGGTGGCAGGATTCGTAGCCACAAGCCAAGATGCGTTGGTCCAATTGACGAGAGAAGTTCGCCAATTATCAATACACGAATCGAAGGACACTTAATGTGTTAGCGATTCGCAAGTTTGAGAAAGACAAAAACGCCCTGAAGGTTAAAGGGGACTTAACGTGTTTTTTCCCGCTGCCCTCTTAGTCTGGGTAAAAACGCGGCGTGTAGTTACTGTGCTGCGCTGCGGCTGAAAGGGATAGACATTGCAAAGCGCGTGCGTTATTGTTGGCATGACATCATCGTCAGCCAATAGCGTAGCGGCGTCATTACGTTTTTATATCCGTTACTTCAGGCGTGTCTTTTATTGCTTCTTTTTAAAGAACAAACGGTTGTCTTTTAAAACGAACATCAAAAGCTTCTTTTTACTACAACAGCTTTTTAGGGTTTGTTTTAGCCGATTATTCTGAAGGAAGGCTGGGCCTTCTTGGAGCGAGAGAGCCCAACTGCACAACCCAGTCTCAACTGTGAAATTGAATTTGAACCATGTTACCATGGTGACATCACGGTCCCGTTGTAGCGTTGCTTTACGCGACTGTTTTTCCACACCCTGCTGTATGGAGGTCTTTTTCACTGTGAAAGGGTTGTAAAAAGAACTATGGCCAATGCAAACTGCATTCCACAACCTTCTATTTGTGCAGTTCTTCAGACTTTTTCGTATCAGTATCGATGTGTGGAATAATAAGCAACGGTTGAAAGTTTGACCCGTGTTCTGTCGCCAAGATCCTAGACTGTGGCCAGAAGAGAGCATTAAAGCCTGAGTTTGGTCAGCCGTTTCTTTTCCCTGTCGGTAATGTCAGGAGGATGTTTCCCAGCCCAAGCGTAAGGCTGAGCTTTTACATTCTCAATGAGCTTCTCATCTGGGATCCCAATGCAGAGTCCAGGGCTTTGATTGCTCACAGATTTTTAAAAAGTGCTATTTAATGCAAACTCCGTCTTCGACTTTTTTTTTTCCTTCTCTGGCAGCAGTCGATATTTGAAGATCAATGTGTGTTGAATTTCAGCCTCTGGAAGAGCAAAAGCACAGTATTAAAACCAGTATGCCAGAGAGGCAAATACAAAAAAAATCTGTCGGTTTGTTCCGCAGGGCCCTTTTACTTTTAGAAAAATGCTAACGCATTAGCGTTAATTAGTTAATTAGCTTTAATTTTGCTGAAAAAGTCTTAGAGTGCTGAAATAACCCATTTGCACCCCAAGACTGAATGCCGTTATCAGGTGTATTGAGTGGAAAACTAGGATAGATCTTCCTGATTTTAATATCCGCCTCAGTTCAGTTATCAGTTAAGTGTATGTTCGCTTAGAACACTTAAGTGTATTTTCTTTTATAATAAAAACATCGATCAATCAAACTCTATTTCGTTAGCGCATTTTCACGAATTTGTCGCCAAGCCCTAAACAGAGGGAGGGAATTTGATTCTAGAGGAATTTTAAAAATCATAAGGCTCGGATCCAATCGGGAAAAATTGGAAAATGATTCCCTGAACTCCTGGAAAATTGAATCATGGTGGAGGCATGTGGAATTAAACGGAACAATGAGGTATTCGGTCAAGAGTGGTCTGCTCAGCAGTTTCAGAAAGTTTTGTTATCAGTGCATTACAGGTGGTTCATTATGGAGTATATTCCTTACTGCCTGGATTACGCTGGGATGATGCCCCACACAGCTTATCGATCCCATGAGAGGGGGAGGAAAAATACTCAAGAAAAGGCTAAGTATGGTTTGCTGCAGACAAACAAGGATAGTGGGAATATAGGAATTTAGAATCGCGCGACATCATGTAGCCTCAGCAGGAGTAAGCTGACGGCATGTCGAAACCAACATGCGGTTTGATCTAAGGGAGAGTATGACGTGAAGGTGACCAGTCTCCTATGAGCACGGCCAGACCAAGCGGGGGTCAGCCAACCGTAGTGAGGAATTAAGCTCTTACTATGGCCAGATGCCACCTGCCTCCACCAAAGATGACAAACTGAACAGATTTAGGTTTTTAATCTGGGTTTAAATACTGAGATTGAGTCAAATTCCTAGGCAGAATTTGGTAAACTATTCCATAGTGGAGGGGCTCAGTATGAGAAGACTCCACCACCAGATTTAGTTTGAGCTTCTTGGGACCGTCGAATAGCCAGCTTCCTGTGAGTGGAGTAATCTCTGATGTGATGTGGTGTGTCTGGACTGGCGCGATGTCGGGCGTCTGGACTGGCGCGATGTGGACATATTTTTTTGTTTGTTTCGGCTAAGATCCGGGCAGCAGCATTTTTCCCAAGTTTTAGCGGTTTTGTCACGGACTGTGGGCTGCCTGTGCCTGAGTAAAAAGGGTATTACAATAGTGTAGTCTACAGGTGAAGAATGCTGGGATAAGTTTGTTTCTAGGGGTGCATGAAGGATTCTGACACACATGTATTGAATTACATCTAACTTCAGAACAGTTTTCCGTGAGTCTAATAGCAGAAAATGAGATGTCAGTCTGAGTACGAAGACTAAAGTCATGACACGGCGTCATCTTGGTTTCAAACACCGAAATGCATTCATTAAAAAACCTTCCCAGGAGATGAGGTACAGGATGCGTGTTAATTACTTCCAGGTGGTCAGCTCGAAGGGATGTCACATGGAATATATCGTATGACAGAAATGGACTACTGTGGCAACGTCATCTACCGTGTTAGGAATTTGACCCATTCTGTGGAACATTTTCTCGGACGATAAAGAAATCGCACCGACAAATTCACTTTGTACATCTCAAATTTTTGTATAGCAAGCTGTTGCAAATCGTTTTGAAGGGAAGACGTCAAGATCGACGTTACTTTTGACTTCTTTTACTAAAGTTTCCGAGGTCTTTATATACACCTCTCTCTCTCTCTCTCTCTGGGGCCTCTCTGTAGGGAAGCTCTAACCCCCCTTCCTGCCTTATTGCTTCTTAAAGCCTCTGTTGTGGGTTTATCGAAACTCTTAAGAGATGCCCTAAAACATTACTTTCAAACATGATCTAATTTATCCGTGCTTCTTATCCCAAAGTCGTCTTTGTTTATTACTGGGCGATGGGCGAACTCCCAGTTCTCCCCACTGTTCTCTGTGTGGGAAGGGTCGAAAGGTCTGTGTCTAACGTAACAGTGGTTATATGGACTGTAGGTGATTATTTGACCTTAAACCTTAATGGCCCCTTTGGCAAAGGTTCCCTGCGACTAGTCAGTCTGAGGGACAGACGGGGATTAAAAGTGCTGTCGTCTCCCAAGACACCTTCTGAAAGGTGGGGTTTGGTGTGGCTCTCCACCTGCCACGTGTCCTGCTAGCCAGGACTAACTCATTTTACATGCGGGGGTTGCAGCTGCGCCCAATAGCGTCCCACACACTATTATGGCTATACGAGCTTCCATGAGTTATATTGCAGCTCTGTGCTTGGTCCTCGGCCCTCGGCCCTCGGCCCTCAATGGTGCCTGACTCAGTTCGGTATTAAGACTCCTGGAAGGCTTCCCTGTGTTATATATTGCTTTTATTCAACATCCATCCGCCTGTAAATCAGCTCTCACAAAAAGCGCTACTGAATTCATACCACAAATTGTCCGACCAGGGAATAGAATAGCCGTTTCCTTTCCCCGAAGCCCCTGTGCATTTTCCTCTGGATGCTGAACAGAAATCGCTGCCAGTCAGTTTCAATTTCCGCGATTTAAACAGAGGCCCTCCAGGCCCCGATGTGAGGGACAGAATGTTATTTCTGTCATCGGACCGACGGGCCGCGGTTTCGCAGGAAAGCCCTGGTGAGCCCAGCGCTGACGCGTGCCTGATACCTTCGGGCTTCGTCGTTCTGCCGGGTCTCTAGCTCGGGCTTCCGGGCCCTGAGCTCCATATCTCAGCCCCGGCGAGGCTGCGGAGATGGGAAGAGCAGGTCGGCGAGCAAGCAGCAGGCCCTTCTGCTGGAAGCTGGTGTGGAAGGATGTTCTAAAACTTCTAAAACCCAACCCCTTAGATCTATTGTCCTCTACTACACCCTGCAGGTCTCACACGAGATTCTGTGCACGTAAGTTTCAGTGCCAATTAGAGGAGAGGCACGTCCCTCTCGATGGCATTGCTGACCTGCAGGTGCCTAGGAGAGGCTGTTTCACGACAAACCATGAGGGGGCACTGCTGAGTTCCACTCGCCCTTCCCAGCATGGACCTTTTCTCACTCGGGAGGGTCCACTAACACCTTTCTGTCTGACTTTAGGGTGTCTCGGATGTCTTTATGTCTGTTCTTGAACTGACAAGCGTTTAATTTAGGAAAGATATTATCGTCTCAAGGATTTTCCACCTTATGAGGTGGGGTGGGGTGGGGTGGAACTGTGAAAGGTTTTTAGTCATTTTGATCGAATGTGCGTTATGAATGTATGAAAAAATAAGCGCAGGCCTAATTAAAGGCTTGGGTCGTTGTGTTGATATGCATTGTGGAAAAGCAAAGGAAACGGACATGCCACGTTAGATGTTTTTATGGGTGATTTTTAAGCTTAAGGCTTATTTTCTGGTAATTTATGTGTTCAACTAAGAGGCCAAAGGCTTTCTGATCCCATCCCTGTCAAAGATGGGAGTTTAACAATGTTCACTCAGGACAAAGTGATTTTTTAAACAGAACCCTCAAACACCTGTTGTTCTTGGAGAGAAGCACTAGTTTTACAGGGTGTAAGTAATGGCATCTTAGAAACTGCCTATTGTCTGACAGTCGGCTTGGCTCCTTTAGAATGGAATTTTGCAGGATCATTCATGTCTGGGTCATGTCGTCACGATGGGAGAACAAAGCTTTTCAGTGGGACTAATAACAAGGTGATTATTTATTTTTTTTACATTTTGGCCCTTCGTTTGGAATATTTGTGCATGTGTTTGCGTGCGTTGTGTAAAAGCCTGCTACACGACTGATTAAGCCCACAGCACGAGAAAAAAAAAAAAAGCAAACAATCGGTCCGTCTGCAGCCCGGTGGTTTCCGTGCTTTCTGGACATCAGATATTGCTTTAACATAAAGTTTTTCTGCAGACAAACGCACAATGCTACCGTGGTGAGCATTTTAGCATTCCCTGCCAGTTTCCATTTGCATTACCTTCTATTTATTTTTATTCATATCTGTGCCAGCAATAGCAAAAACTACACTCCCATTTTTTTGCTTGCTGCATTTATTGATTTATTTTCTTACTGCCGGGACTTGCTGGAGATGATTGCATTTTCTTTAAGTGCTTTTTAAATTTTTACGTTTTTCTTTTTATGTGGGTGGCTATTTCTGGTTGGTGTCCACAACGCGCCCTTAACCTTACCATAACGGCTCTCTCGCCCGCCAAGTATTTTGTCTCTTTCCAGAATTTACAAAAAAAAAAAAAACCCCAAACACTCTACATCTGAGAAGAGGCTAATACAAGGCATCTGCTTTTAAATGAAATCAAATAAAATTCAAGCCTTTTTTTGATTTTATTTCTTCCCCCTCCTTCCCCAGTAGTTATGCTTTCTGGACAACAAATAAAAAATAAACTCATAAATTCCATGGCAATGTGTCACTTGTGGTCACCGGGCATTATCTGCCCAACAACTACTCCTCTGAGTATCTGTCATCGCATATCCGGGGGCACAAGTTTGGAGCTTTTCATACTGACGCACGATACGTGGCTGCCAGAAAGCTCTCGCCTGCACCTTCTAAATGAAGTGCTTAGATCGTAGTGCCGGCATCATCATCAACATCATCATTATTGTTTGCTTGCTTGCTTGCTTTGTTTGTTTTTGCATTGCACTGTGGGATGTGAGAGAGGACATGCTGGTGGAACAAAGCCCGCTGTGATCACACTGATCCAGATGTGGTCAGACACAGTGAGAGTGAGATCTAGAGTGAGATACTGGTCATACTGTGGCTCTACCTGGTGACACTCGATGTAAACACACTTGCGGTGAAACGCCGGGTTTGGCGGTGAACCATACCAGACGTTGCCTCCTGGACTGCTCCTGTGCGACCCTGCTGCGGCTGTCTGGCTTCGTCTGTAGATCTTTTTCTGATCGGTCTCCAGAAACCGTGCTTGTGTTTTTCATTTTAAACATTTGGAGCTAGTCACTGCAGCTTGTCCCTACATGGCAATGGATCTGAAACTGTGGGGCCAGACCCCCAAATTTGGTAGTTTGATTGAAGCTGGTGGTGCCAAACCCAGCCACGTGTGGACGGGTCATGAATGTTCTACACCTTTTTCATTCTGTTCATTCAAAAATGTTCTTGGGACGCCCTGCATCGTTCCAGTGTAAGACGGTATGATGATAATGTTTATATGCCATACTAATGTGTGGGGGTGGGGTTTTGGAACCGCGTGCGTGTCTGATGTGCAGAGCTGCGAAGGAACGTTCGCGTTCAGTGCTCATGATGTCACTGCAGCAGGAGCAGGCTGATTGAAATTAAGGCGGACCTTTCAATCTTCCTCACAAATTATGGGGCCTGGGTGACATTGCCAATGATTGGCGTTTGAACCCAGAGCAAATTTTTCCAGCCTTGAGTGCAGAGCAGGTGGTGGAACAGGACAGCGTATGACTCATATAAACTCCACATGACTGCCTGTGCTAGCAGTGATGGGTTACGTTTCAGATGTTTTCTTTCTGCAAGCCGGGACAAGGTTTACTTAGCCGTAGCGTACCGCTCTGCTGTTTGGACCAGCTCGACCCGATGAATAAGTGGCAAAGATAGAAAACGGGCGCTTTTCCACTGTCAAAAATGGTCTGTGAGAACAATGGTGTGCGTGTGCCTGTGCGTGTGCGTGTGCGCGTCGCCAGGGGAGTGGGTGAGGAGAGCGTGGATGATTTGAGGTGTGAGGAACAGAGATCTGGGGTCATCGGTGCAGATGGAGCACTAGGAAGCCATACACTGGAGGCATCAGACTGCCGGTGTCTGCCTGTCCATGCGTTTTGACGCCGGTGTCTGCCCGTCCATGCGTTTTGACGCCGGTGTCTGCCCGTCCATGCGTTTTGACGCCGGTGTCTGCCCGTCCAAGCGTTTTGACGCCGGTGTCTGCCTGTCGGAGCGCTCTCTCCATCGCCAAGGCCATGTCGGAGAGGAATTTCCCAGGATACTCCTTTCTTGTATTAAGGTTCGGTCCAACAAACTTGGACTTGGCAACTGCTGGGAGGCTAATTGCAGTGAACACAAACTGGAGGGAGTCTTGAATTGGGTCCAACGGTAAACGCTGCAGTGAACTGAAATGCACGAGCACTCTATCTGCAACTTCTGCTCTTTAAGGTCAACAAAATCCCAATCTTGGCTTCCCTGAGTCTGTGCTGTACTTCGCCAATCAAGAATCGTTATTCGAGAAGGGAAAAGTCCGCCTGGACTGCTGAAGATTACACAAATATTGTTAGCGGATACCGCTGTTTTGTGTGAACTCCGTGGGCTGAGAGAAAGCGGACGGCGTGATCTCGGAGACCGGTGTTCCCTTGCTTTCGGAGGACATAGGGCGCCTTCTGCTGCTGCTGTTCTCAGGCAGAGACGGCGCTACCTTATTCTCCCAAGGGAGATGTTTTTAAAAATGATCCGTCTCTCTCCCTCCCGCACACTCACACTCACACTCACAC